>APFE031339411.1:13640-59149 GCA_000404065.3 Pinus taeda | reverse complement strand
AAGTTTAATTTCCACACTTTTTATTTCAATGAAACATTAAAGGTTGCAAACCTTGTGGTTAAGATCCAACTGGTAGAAGAAGGATGACTTTCTATGAAGTTCAAATCACTCACAGGACCCTTTAATACCACCATGCTTATTTGGCATGCCCAGGGTCTATAGAACAACAAGATGACATAATAGATTTCATTCTTCAAGAAAATAGAAATACTTCAAGCTCAACTTCCATTACATTTTTTTACACGCACTATATGGTCTACCTTGTCCTCTGAGATGGACAGAGGTTCTTTGTGAAGACACACCAAATGCAACTGAGTGATTTATGGCACAATGATTAAATAATGATAAGCCAACAAAATATGTACTATTCAACATAAGATATGCTCACTCAATGGAAAGATTACTGGCCGAGGATATAGACTCCAAACACCTAATTGGAAGCTGGTTTATGTGGCCTCAAACCAAATGCACTTGGACTCATATTTTTTCCTTGACTAACCAGGAGAATGCCTAAATGCTTTTCCCCTCTGTGAGGGCTATGTGTCTGTCTAATCTCACTTATACGGGGGCTATATATTTGTTTAACTTCTGCAATTTGGGGACTTAATGCAGACTCGGATCCATGAATTGTTGTGCAATCACTCGAGCTAGTTATCCATGGACTATATGTGTGTTTGACCTCACCGCGACTTCGTGTAATCATCTCATCCAAAACTTCGCCATCATTTGCACCTGTTCCCATGCTTCCTAGTCCAAACCCCTGAATTCCAGCTTCCTGCAATCAATATATGTTACAGTTCAATTTATTATTGTTCATGCTGCATGGCTTATGAAATAGAATTGAGTAATATTTTTAAAATTTGTTTGATATGTTTCTTGCACTCACTGTTATATTGCATGGCATTCCAGGGGCTTCTTCATACTCTTCTGCATCCAATTCTTGAAGATGTGCTCCTTTGAAAAGCTTGGGAAGGATATACTGCCTCGCTGGGACTAACAAGTTACGACATGATCAGTAGTGGGAAGAGAACACCATCTATAGGCACCCATGTGATACCAAAACATGCCAGCAAATAACATGTCTGGAAAATGGTGAAAGTGGCAATTGTCTTGAAAGGCACCGTTTGAAGTTTCAAGAAATGTAGCATGATACTCCTAAAGTTCTCTGTAACCATCAGTTTAACATTGATCAGCTTTGAAAACTATATTACGAGCATTAAATTCAATCACATTATAGTTTGAATAAAGTTCATACTTGTATCTATGGCTTGGAGTAGTCAAAAGAAACAATATCCTTTCCCAAAATTGATTTCCTGGCAAACTCTCTATGGCCATGAAGGCAAAGTAACCCCAAAGCACAGAAGTTGGGATCTTTCTAATGATGGGCATTACTGCAAGGCAGCCAACCACCATCAGAGATTGCAACAAATTACTCAATTGTTGTTCTTTCACCTCAACAGGAAGCAGGTTATCCACGTCCTTGTCAACATTAAAAATTGATTCATCAACCGGGGCATCCATATTCCCAGTACTTGCGGCCAACTGAACTGTGGTCTCTTTCAATTCCTTAAGTGCCTACATAAATGGTTGGGACATGACAAGACAAATAAATAAAGGGAGAGGAAAATTAGATAAAATGAAACACCCAAACTCAAATATAAGACCATTACCAAGGCAGGTGGAGGCTGATAAACCATTAGGGTCTGCATTTGCTCATAGGCTTCTTGCATGTTTCCTATAATTGCCCTAAGGTTGAATTTTTCTGCATACTTTTCCGAACTGTTGTCACTAACTTGCTAAGCACCAACTGTAACAAAAGTACTTGTAAGTTACTCGTCTATAAAATGTCTGAATTGTGTCTTTGCCCTGAGAAGTTGCAATTAATAATTCCAATATATTGGTACCTGATGTTTGAGGGTAACTAAGCTTTTCATGTGCATGCGAGATTGAGGAATAACACCATTTGAAGGAGGTATGCCAACAAGACCACATAAAATAGTCTGCCACAATAAAAGGAAAATTTATGAATCCACTTGAGATTTTTTATGGAGGTGAAAACAAAGAATGAAGAGTTAGATCAAAATGTCTTCAGGAGAGCAAGAGCTCTTCCAGAATAGAGTTGCTGCAGCCTCAAGGTAGCTTCTTATTAAAGCACTGCCATGAACAAAATATGTTATCCATGTTAGGAGATACAAGTTCAACCAGAGAGAGAAACTAAATGCCACCAGTATCAAAAGTAACAGGGCATTTCCTTGTCAAATGATAAACTTAGAAAAATGATTCTATTTCCATAATCATCCTGAAGTATAATGTTGACATATTTATTTGATGAGCAGCTGTTACACTGCATAAATCGTTCAGTCTTTGTCCACCACATATAACTTCCTAAATGAGAGATACGATTGCAGCAGAAATAACAGAGGAGTCAAAAAGTACAACTCACTAATGTTAGAGATATACTATGCAGCAAGGAGGGCTATCAAAAGAATACCAGACAAGGAAAAGATCTGGGAAGGAATATGATCAGCATAGGCACCAGATTAAAAGCGCACTATTAGAATTTATACCAGGAAAGTAATGCAAATACATGGGGTTATTTACATTTTTGGACATGTAGATCTATGGCTAGGTCACCTGGAACAAGATTAAAAAACATAACTATCGGTGAGAAAGTTTAGTACCGTTTCTACGAAATTTAAGCTAACAAATATTTTCATTAAATTTTAATCAATTCTTAATGGTAAGCTCTCTTACCTTGGTCCCTTACCTGGGTTCTCCGTATACCTTGTTTCCTATATTTTCTACATCTAGGTCTCTGTGTTCTATCATCTGGTTTATATTCTCTATGTAGTATTCAGAATGAATGACTTCATCAAATTACACTAATACTTGTGCGCATAAGAGGCATGTTAATCATCTTTTTCTCCTCTCTTTTGATTCTAAAAAAGAAAAACATTTTTCAAGAGACCAATCAGAAAATCTAGAGTTGATTTTAATCAGCAGAGAGACAAACAATCCAATAAAAATTGCCATAAATGATCAATAAAAGACTGGAAAACATTTAAGGAGACAGTAAAATCAATATCAGATGATTCCTAATTGTGCCAATGGAAATAGGAACGTGTTTGAATGGGTACTACCTTTTATATCTTAAAAGAAAGTTTATACAAAAGTCAATCCTGGTCTACAAAAGGCAATGCTAACTACTCTGTTAACACTGAACAGTAGCCTTACCAGACACAGTGAGAAAAATCATCTATCACACATAAAACCAATGGGTTTTCCCTACAATTGACTTTTATATAACATAGCTTGGCTCTAGTTAGAATTTGGAACCACTGAGGCTAGGGAAGCATGACCATTCAGAGCTCTCCCAAATGGATTTTCCGATGAAAACTGGCTTTAGAAGGTTGCAGATCTGTGGTACAACATTTCAACATAGAACATGTTTTGCCTCGTATAAAATGTTTTTGACCCTAGAAATAGCCTGAAGCATTCCACGCCAAACTCTTTGTAACTTAGGGGCTCTATGGACCTGTATTCCAACATTTATTATGCAGAAAATTTTCCGTTCACAGCTTGAACTGCTGCAGCAGAACATAGTGAGAAGTCTTAACTTACAGATATAGCCTAGATCAATTTGGAAAACATCGAATGCATTAGAGATTTATTACATTCTTGTCTTCCTGAAACCGAGGCATCATAGACATTGGCAACCACTGGAAGGGTCGGTGGCAATGCATCCCATATGCTCCCTATGCTCCCCGGGCTTCGAGACTACATTGGAAACGTCCCTTGCCATTGTAGCTGCAGAAGTGGATTTCACAGGGGAAAATCTCTGTAGAGATAGGGTATCCCAGCAGCTCCAAGATGCCCTGATGGCTGCATCTTCATAGAAACACACATAAAAAGACTTCTTAAATATTGCAATCAAAAGATTTATTAACTGTTATGTTGTTGCCTCTCTTTTTTTGTTTCAATAATTTAAATAGTTCCATGAAAAGATTCAATAAAAGAGAGTTCTGATTCTTTTAGTCAAAATTGTGCAACATTCTTGCTAATAAGCACTTTTCACAGCTTTACCTTGTTGGTCCACCGGACTCAGTAGATGATTCTCTGAAAAGATTTACTGTTCCAACTTACATTGATAATCACCATCATGAATTTTTCATATAAAGGTATAAACTCATGAAAAGGATCTTGTAAATTAGTTTAAAGCTTTACAATGTTGTATGACAGCTTTCCATCCATGGAGTTTTATACAATTGTTTTACTGATTTGATCCTATGATGTAAAAAGAACACTTGAAAATCTGCAACTAGCCTTTCATTCTCAGGCTAATGCACACTGTCTCGACGAGGAATAGAACTGTTATTTGGAAATGTTTGCATATGCTATATACCTTTACCAACATATTACAGACATGGAAATCACTGGAGAAAAGGCGAAGCCCACCATAAACGAGGAGTAAAATGATGCCATTGACGAGACCAAAAAGAAAAGGCTTACCACATCGTAAACTAGGAGTAAAAGTTACCAATGACAAGACCAAAAGCCGACAAACAGCAAAGGCTGACGTATGGCTTGGAAAAAAGCCGGCTACAGATGGGCAGGACCCACATAAAGGGGCTTAATTTCTCGCGCTCAACCAACAATTCTGTCAAGTACCGATTGTTGTTGTTACTCCAGTGGCATGAGCCGTTCAAATCCAAGAAACCATGGATATTTTTTACAAAAATCTTAGCAGTGTATTAAAGCACAAAATCTCACACATAAGCGGTTACAAAATATCATTCAAAATTGGTTGGTTATATAACATGCTTTACGTGTCGGTTACCCATACTACAACCCTTCTTCCTTCGATGAGGGTGAATAGTGTTTCACTAGGAGCAGTCCATCGACTCCGAGTCGTCTGACGACATCGATTCCTCCACCGTGGAGGATGATTGGGATTCTGAATCTTCAATATCTTCTGTCGACTCCGAGTCTTCCGAGTCCTCCTCCCCATCGTTGGAGGATAATTTTGATTTTGAATTATCGGAAGAGGAGGAATAGAGGTTTACAATTTCTGAATCTTGAATACCCTCCACCACAATCTTCAGTTTTATCCATTTTGTCCACGAATTATCAAAGTCGCAGGAGAGATAGGCATCAGTCATATTGGCCAGACCACCTCCATGCTTCTTCATGGGTACATAATGACTCCCGTCCCACTCTAGTGCCACACCCTTGTACTTCCACCTGCATCTGTAAAAACTGCAACTTGTAGCCTTACCATTACATGCTTTCTTGCATTGGGGGCATAGGGAACGGGATGGCATCTTATTTTTCATATTAAAAGTGTCAAACCCTAATCCACCATTTTCCACTTGAAAGGTCACACAACTCCCAAATACTAAACATTCCACATTCTTACAAACAGCGTATATGTTCATTCCCTCCCTCGGCTGCTGCCAGTATGCCCTCCCAACTTTCGTTAATGGAGGAGAATTAGCTGCTACGTATTTCTCGCCCGTCATGTTTAAGAAACTGAAAGCATCTCGCTTATTAAAGCCTCCTGCACCAACAATAGGTCAAATAACATTTCTGAAAAAATTACCCATAACAACAACAAAAAACGGCATGTAATTGAGATTTTTTTCACCTTTCTCGTTCAACCATTTTTTCTGGTAGAAAATATTTGGCGAGGTTTTAGCTGCTGCTTCCTGCATGTTCACAGATATGATTCTACTGGAAAATATTAAGTCACCCAAGAAACCATGGATACCAAAACAAGAGAAGAATAAGTGGATTGAAAATGCAAGAATATCGCACCGAAACTGCTGCTGCTAAATAGAAAATTAAGATTTGTGAACTATGATCAAAAATCCTATTTCAAAACAATTTTATACATGATGAATTCATGAAAACAGGGAGCCGGCATCCATATACACCATGAATCCGGAATTCATGAAAACAGCGGGCTGAATCCGTGAAAACAGGGAGGCACCCTCCATTTGGAAAAAATTAAGCTCCGCCCTCCATTTCAAAATAAATTTAACCTTCCAAGACCAAATCGATCCTCACAATTTCACTACCAAACCAGAAAAACCAAACCGTAAATCAGAAATGGCGATTTTGATCTCCCAAACCAGGAGCAAATATCAAAATGGGGCGATTTTAAGAAAATTCGATTCGGTTAGGGTATCCGCCCTGGGCGAAAATAAAAAAATAAATTAATTTTTAAATAAAATGAGGGCTAATTATATAAAAAAGTTTTTATTATTTTAATTAAAAAATTCGCCCCATTAAAATATAAAAAGCCTTAAATTTCGCCTTTGGGCGATTATTCGCCCCTAAAATTACCCCTGGTCCAAGCCTAAATCTCCATGTGTCATTTGCAAAGGATACCACTATCATCGAGATTGTCCTTGTATCCCTCGGATATTAAGGGACTAGTCTCCTCGTTTGCACAACCCAGTGTCATCAACCTCTAATCGTGTTAAAAGTACACCGTCAACTAGTGAAAGTGAAGTATCTGGATAGAAAAGGAAATGTAAATTTCCTTGTAAACTGTGTGAAGGCAATCACGTCGTCCATCATTGTCCCTTCCTAGACGAAGCTAAAAGAGTTTTGGATAATCGTCCGGCTTCACCGCTACGACTTCCTCCTGGATATAAGAAACTCTTGCCAAGTCCATCACAGGTTGAAAATTCAACTGACACGCCATTGTGGCCAGTCAAAGTGTCTATCATTGAAGATAAACCCTCTGAATCCATACCTGACAAAAGTCAAAAGGTTGAGGCGGCAGTTAACCCAGTCTTGCCTTTAGAAGGTACATCTTTAAATGATACAATTACTGAAGAGAATGAGAATGACACCGTTAATATTCTTTTCGTAAACACAAACTCTGATGAACATGGGGGCAGTCTACCCGTTCCTTTACAGCAGGAAGGAAGTTCGTCAGAGTTGTACCCAACCATCTATTCGGTCCCACCTCAAAGCAACCTAGTCATTTCCTTCGATTGGAATCTACTAGGCAGACCCCGTCTACCATCTAATGTTCCATTCCAAATCATTGTACAAGCATACAGAATGGTCATGGCCGGCACTATCATAGATGAAGGGGTTTTTGTGAGTATCCTTTCCTCGACTGCTTGGAAAGCACTTGGTTTTCCATCGCTTCTTCCTGAGATGAGAAATCTGATAGGCTTCGACAAAGGAACCAGTCGATCGTTAGGGATCCTTCCCAATGTGCCCATAACATTGAGAAGGAAAACCGTTTATATGAACATAATGGTAGTCCAAGGACCTCTAGACTATAATCTACTCCTTGGGTGCGACTATATCTATAGCATGGGAGCCATTGTCTCCTCACTCTTTAGAGTAATGTGTTTTCCGCACGAAGGCCGAGTGGTCTAGCTCATAGACCAGCTTTCGTTCCCCGGCTCACACATAGCTAATAGTCAAATGCCATCCCTAAATGGTCTTTTCATGCAAGGAATGTCTCATCAATCTCTAGTCCGTCCACCTGAAGAACACGAGTAATTCAGGAGGACATGACTGAAACCTAGGGGGCATGCACCCTGGCTTGCTCCGACAGGAAAACTCTAGGTATAGAGTAGGTTTCCACGAACGAAAATGACTAGTCCGATACCCGTTCGCATAGGAAGAGGGAATTAGACCGGAATAAGATTCCCTCATCAAGGTTAGGTGGTGGAGCCTTTTTCCAAGTGGACTAAGCCGAGGAAGTGTTTCTGTCTGCGGTGCGGATGGAAACTATCTTGCAAATGCGAGAACTTCTATATGGTAGCCTGGAAATCTTTCACTATACCTGGGGGCATGCGAACCTTTTTGCGTGCAAGCGAAGAGCGACCATTTATTTTCTTAGTTTGTAGATTCTCAAACCCTTTAAACTCATAGGATTGGTCATTCCTGGCTTGCATAAAGAAAGGATGTGGGGCAAAGCTTTGAAAGGTGTAAGCTCCATAAAAAATGGAATCTATCAATGAGACATCCTTATTATATGGCTGGCACAAGCAGTTTTTATGTGAAGTTCAAGCTCGTTAAAAATTAAACCTAAGCAATGAGCAAATGTTTCCCCCATAGTTTAAGCTCATTAAAAAATGAACCAATTTTCAGTAAATAACCATTGTGAATGCATTATCATCAGCTTTTGAGCCTTGGTCGTGTTCTCATCATCACCTCCACTATGTTTGGCCGATCATACGCCTCCATTTGATTGTTTACCCCTTTTGAGGAACATCTGCAACGAGTGATTCTGTTAGCCATTCTTGTGACACTGCGGTGATTGGAAAATTCCAAACCTTACCTAGAATCAACTACTACCCAAAATTATCACTTATTCCTCAAAAAACGAGTCTCCTTTAAGCTATTTTTGTTTGACTCGTAAAATATGAAAAGATTGCCGAGTGATTGGCCTCTCCGGCTCGTTAAAGTCATCAGAAGTGCTATCCCTCCTCTAGATTTTAATCTTTTTGGACCTTAGGGATTATTACACAAAAATATCGAGCACTTGTCTTGTTCGGATCATTAAAACTATCGAACATTCATCCCTTTCATATTATATACTTTTTCGGACTTAAGGGATTATATGATGAAAAAGGATTATTGGAGTTTCCTTTCTGTCCCTTTTTAGACTCTCTAAAATTGAAAAAGGACCGAGTTATCATTGTCGTTAAACTTGTTAAAACCAATAGCAACAAACTTGTCCAAATGGACAAGAATGGTTTCACTGTCGCTGGGCTCGTTAAAACATAGCAACGGGTTCACCCGAAGGGCGAATTATAGAACAAGTATATGTTATCCTCCTCAAGCTTGATAAAAATAAAGAGGTACTGGTTAGCAATAACTGGGGAAAATTGGGAAGAAAACTTGAAGAAACTTTATTGGTAGCAAGTCGCTCTTGAACATCACACTTTCACTCCACGTCCGAGTTGGGTTGGGTTATTCTGTTCATCTGTCATATCACCATTGGTCCATCACACCATCCATATTTGGGGTTAATGCTACCAATCCATGTCAGTGTCATCGTTATGTTCAAGAGAAGTCGCTGAGAGAATTCACCTGTGTCTCATCCGTTGCAATACATTCACGCTCCATTCTTTCATGACTGCCACCCTAAACCCTATATCATCAGATTGTTTTCACCTCCAAAATCATTTGCTTCGTTCCGTGTCGTAGATGTGGGATTCATTAAGGCCCTCCTACGACGGGTCGCTTCCTGTCGACATTAGCTCATTATCCAAGAAGTCAACTTAGGAACAACCCTTTCAATACTTTGAAGCTTGCATGCCTCAATGGCAAGTTTCTCACTTCCGGTGACAGGTTTACATCAATGGACTTCGACTGAAAGATTTTGTGTAGTGTTCGATGCCAAGTCCCTTTTTTACACCACGTGAATTGTACTGTAGTACCTTGAGGGTCATCATCATTATCGATGATTCCTCTCATGCCTGTTAATAGCTTACATCATTGGCTGGTAATTAGGCGATGTCTTTCCATGTTTGACTCCAGAACATCTTTCACATGGATCGACTTGTACTCCGAGTGAATATTGAATGAGTTTGAAGACCTCGGACCTAGTTTCATCCATCCGGGTTGCGATATATTTAGGAATATAAAGACATAAAATGTACATCATTTCCGAACTGATCATCTGAATCAAAGGATGATGACTTCATCTGAATCATCAGTATGCTACACACACGGTTGTCTGTCCTATGTACATGAAAATGAATTTATAAAGCTGAGCATGGGAATGCTCACCTCAGCTAGATCATGAAAAATATTATGAAGATAATGTATTGTATTGTATCTTATTACAGGTCGCCTTCCAGCTCGAAAAAACTTCAGATCCTCATGATAAAGCATTTCATCCGACATCAAAAGATTAACGACCTCATGCTTTGCAACTGTTATAGAAATTTTTGGGCACTACAACCCCAATCATACATGTCCATAAACCAAGGGCTCCTAAGTCCCTAAAAGTGTTGCTTTGTGCCCTAAAGGAACAAGGTCAGCTGATTACATCATCTCCCAGAAGTTCTCCACAGAAAACCGCTCAGAACTAGTCAAAACTGGACCATACAAAATGCCCAGTGTAGAGGGTGCGATGCATCTCACCTGCTCAGTATAAAGGGTGTGATGCATACTGGAAAACCCTTCTGTAGGGTGCAATGGGTGAGAGTGGACAAATGGCAGAGACAGTTTTCAAGGTGGATGATCATGGAATCTTCCAGAAAATTCTCCTGTGACACTTGCCTCTCTGAATTCGCCCAGGGATGAGTAAGAGATCACCAATCTCCAAGTGGAATCAAGAACTATTAGAGAGAGGACACTAATCAAAATCCCAGAAGCTAACTCACCCCCTTGCAATCATCTATATATGGATCCCTCATCACAGAGATCAAGGGGCTGAAATCTTGTATCTTGTAAGGAAGTGTTGTTAGTTTCTTGGTGCAACATGATAAAGTTGGGTGATCTAAGCTTTTCATGAGGTGAAGAAGGGCTTTCATGCTGAGAGGATGACACTGGGTTAGAACAATTGGTTGT
The DNA here is from genome assembly GCA_000404065.3 of Pinus taeda. NCBI lineage: Eukaryota > Viridiplantae > Streptophyta > Pinopsida > Pinales > Pinaceae > Pinus > Pinus taeda. The sequence continues at coordinate 48,595 of APFE031339411.1, read as the reverse complement.
AATCCTCTTTTTTATTCTTGATATTAATAAAGCTATTCAAGTTTTTCTCCACATTCTTGTATGTTTGATGATATATGCATTTGTGTGGTCAATACATATCTGCTCTTGTATTTCTTATGATTGTAGATCTTTGTTCTTCGATAGTATTATGCTGCTTTGATTCCACAGGTGCTCTTTAAAGCTGGGTAGTCGAATAAGGAGTGACGAAGATCTATCATAAGGGAGAGGAATCAAGCGAGGAACCAAGCGCAAGACTGAGGTTGGTGTCCTTTGTTCCCCTCTTATCTACCTCTCATGAAGGAAAGTGAAAGTAGTTTTAGTTTGTTTGTTTCTAAGATAGCTACCAGTCTTAGTGGGACTAGTAGCTCCGAGTGGACACTAGATTTTCTAATAACAAGGGACCAAGTGCGCTGCATAGCACCCTGCCAGTGTATGGTTTGCATTGCAGCACACCCTAATGAAGGCATACTTGTGCTGATCTTCGTAGAGGCAGTTTCAAGATGTTTTAAGTGATGGAACTTCTTGGGAAGTGAGGCATTCTGATGTTTAACTTCTTTAGGGCATGTAACAACTGCATTAAGGGTTGATTGACCCTAATAGTATCGATCTTTAAGTTGGGGTTGATGTGCCCAAATGGATCTGTAACACAAAGTGACCAGAGTCTTGGATGTAGATTAAATGGCTTGGTAGGCCAATTCAGCTGGTGACAATGACATTTGTTCTCCGTAAGTGGCAATGTTTGAAGGGGCTAGTAGGATCCAAGGACCAATCAGTTCATGAGGAAGGGATGAAACCATATTTATCATCTATGAAACTGCTGGTGGCAGAAGAGGGAGACAACCCATCAGGGAAGATGCCTTCAGTAGATCGGTACCAATAAAGAGTCAGGTACACCACCCACTAAGGGTACAAAACCACTTGGTAACGTGGAATAATCAGGGGTGCAAAAGGACAGCTGGTCAACTGTGACTACCTTTCCATCCAATGGAAATAGAATGATGCGAAAGACAATAGACACAATGGTCATCATGGCGTAATTCCAACTGTGGCGTAGCAAGAGATTATAGTTGAGCTTTTTATCTACAACTTCGATGTCCACTGTTACCATTTTCCCACACAAGCTGATGGGGTAGCTACCTAGGTAACCTTTTGGGATGAAAGTGTGGCCATCGAAATGTTTAAGGGAATTTGATGGCAGGGATAGGGTTGGAGAACCTAAAGTGAGCCAACATGAATCCGACATGACGTAAGTAGAAGCACCTTCATCAATGACAATTCTATGTATACCTTTACCTTTCAAACAGATTTTCACTTGAAATGCAAGCTAGTGAGAAAGGGCAGGTTTACACTTTTCCATGTTGAAAATTGCAAGCAGGGAATCCTATGGGTCGATACCACCAATGGCCGAAAGAAAAGTTTTCCTTTGTGTTGGACATGTTTGTAATACTTCGAGCGCCGACATAGTCGGTGGCGCTTGTGCCAAGTCTTTTACAATGATGTAGTTTTGGGTGGCACATGCAAATGTATTGTGCATTCTGTGTCAAAGTGACCCTTTAGGGGGGTGAATCACAAGGTCAAAATCTGACCTTTCAATATGAATATTGTTAGGTGGTGGTGGGGTTTTACTTGAGGAGGGTTTCTCTGCATGAGCGACAGGAGCTCCATAAGATTTGGCTCTGGTCTGTAGATCTACCGTTTTGAAGGTGTAAATGGTAGAAGGTCCTTCACTAGCTGAAGGATGTTGCGAACCACCATTGCCCCCTTGCAGGGATTAGGGTTGGTTTGCAATAAGGTGTTGCTGCTATTGAGCGGGGAAAGGATTATTCAGAACAGTAGGGGTCCTACCCATATCCTTTCTAGCAATGAAATCTGTGCATTCCTGAAGACGCGAGCGACGATAGGTCATGTGGTCTTCAACTCACATTTTTCAAGGGAATCTGGTAGGTTATCCTTTTCATCATCAAGGGGTGCAATAGCCTTCTAGTTTGGGTTTTGCTGCTTTGTGTATTGATCTTCAAAAGGAGCAGTGTTTTTCTTATTCTTCTTTTTCTTACCACCGGGTTTTTGCATAGACTACATAGATTTTATCGTGGTGGTAGGAAGAGTAGTCGATTTGGTAGAGGGGTCCATTGACATCTAGGTAATGTGACCACTGAATTGTTTTACCGCAACCCCAGAGGTTGCGCCGATAATCCCATCGGCGAGTGCTTCAGGTCGCTGAGTAGCGAGAGCATTAGAGTTGTGAGGGGCATTGGGAATTACATTGTAAAGAGTGCCAGACTATGTATATATCAGATGTAAGTGTTGGGCATGATGTATGGATTGGTCTTTTGTGACTGCACAACCTAAGGCGACATCCTTAGCGATTTGGCAGAGTAGAGACTTGTAGAGCCAATCCACTAAGAGATAGTCTGGAAGGGGAGCTTTGACTAACCTCCACCTACCTCTCCATTCAAGTATATGATCAGAGATGTGGGTGATGGTATCCTGACATAATGAAGTGAGGAGTTCCATCCCAGTTTCATAGCGGATGGGTAGTTGGAAGTGCTTTAAGGATTCCATCACTAGAGCGTCAAAGGTATTGATTGACGTGCATGGTAACTCGATGTACCACTTTGCTGCGTTGCTAGTAAGGGTGTGGGGAAAAAGATGTAACTGGATACTATCATCCACCATGGAGTTAGAAAAACACCAAAGATGATAGGTGGTGATATGGGTACTTGGATCCTCCCCTTGTTTCCCTTTGAGCTTAGGGATGTCTGTCAGTTTTTTATGCAGAATTGGCATCCAGAGTAAGTTATAATAGATGGGGTCATTTGTAAGTTTGTACAAGTCAAGGATATCAAGTGTTGCCAAGAAAGGCAGAGTGTGTGATGCCCCCGAATCGAACCAAGGCGATGACATATGACTTGAGAATCCTTGCGGTCCTCCCATTGTGTGATTCCCAATATTATACATAGGTTGCATGGTATAGTAGTTGCCTTGGGGTATGGTATTGTAATGTGGATTTCCATAGGGATCGTTAGGCTCGGGTATAGGGTTTCCCCTAGGATAAGAAATGCCCCCTTGACTCATTTGAGGTTGTGAGTAGGGTACCCCCATGGATTGATTGGGACCTGCTTGAGGATTCCCGCTCGCCACAGAAATAACCATAATTCCTTGAATAGCATAAGGAGTGATCATGTCAATTAGTGACTCACCATGCATGCTTGAAAATGGAGGGGGAACTATTACGTTCCCGGCTAGTATATGCATATTCAGAATGCCCCCAGATACTTGAATCTGGGGGTTAGAACTGTACAATGGATGCCAAACATATTGTTGGTTGAAGGGACCCACACTAACTGCGCTATATTGAGTGCTATTAGGAGCGTTGTATGTAGCACTTGTCAAAGGGATAGAGTTTGACACTAAAGGGGTAGAACCTAGAATAGACTGGGTTCCACCCATGGAGGGTTTCATGTTAGGGGTTGTACCTGAAACAAATGGGATAGTAGGGTTCACCATCAAAGGTGTGGTATTGACTGTCGACTGGGGAAGTGGTGGGGGACCAAAAGTGTCCAAAAAGTCCCACGACCCGTTAGTTGTCGACGAGATGGGTGGAAGTGTTCCAACTGAAGACAAAGGAGGTACATATGAAACATGAACCAAGAATAGGCCCAACAGATTCGTGATTGTAGGATTGTATGGAGGAAGAAATGCTACAACAAAGAAATCCTCTAGTAAGCTTGAATCGTCAGATGTCCAAACTGATTTTGTGTGAGATCTTGGAGACCGATTTCCTGAACACAGGGAATCCAGTTCACTAGAGCTCAATGAATCCTCCACAATGAGTGGGGGAAGTCCTAATAATCATCTACATTGACGACGAGGGCCAGATGTAGCCATGGTGGCCGATAATTTTTATTAATAAATTTTTACAGTGATGTTTATTAAAGTCTCAATGATAACACTTTGGCACCTAAAAAATAAAAAATACACTAAGTGAATTAATCAGAAAATAGAGGGAAATGACCCTGTTTGATAAGCACCAATCACTGGAGATGAAACCCAGTATCACAATGAATAACAAAGAGAGTTGGCCAAATGCATAGTTATGGTTACTCTAGAGCTTCACCCAAACCTCAGATTGAGGGGCCAAGTACTCTCGTGAAGAGGAGCACCCTCCCAAAAACTAAAGACAGAGTAGGTTTGTCTGCATTAGGTACCAGGGTAGCCCACCCCAGTCACCTTGTGTTAGTCCCTAAAAGTATGGCCACTAAGGATACCTCAAATCACAGACACTACCAGGGGGGACATAATCGTAGACAGTACGCTATGTGGGTAGGATACCTGAGTCTCCAACTCAGCTCCGATATCCCCGAAGGGATCCCCGATACACAAAATGCCCAAAGGGATGCAAGTAAAGGTGGGTTACCTTCACTTACATTCTAATGTTGTCTGGTATTTAGCTCCACTTTTACTGGAGTGGTCTTGGTAGTATGAGTACAGAAGGATTTATGTCTTTTAATGACACTAGTTTTGGTTTATTATCTTGGGCAGTTTACTCACACTGCCTATCCCAAGATCCTAGCCTAAACTAATGTCTCTTTGCTCTAGAAAGAGCTACTGATTGATTCTAGGTAGATTTTAAGTGTACTTTGTTAGAGTCTTCGGTAGGGGTGTTGACGTATGATATCTGGTGAGACTCTGACTCAAATCATAAAAAAAACAATGCTTGTAAATTTTCAATTTCAATGAATAAGATGTTTTTTACAAAGGGAGAGTCTTTCATACCTCAATATTCATTCCATGCATCTTATTCATTACAACACTAGCATAACCGACAAAAATTTTCAATGCTCTCTAACAACTACTGAAACCAAATAATGCAGAACTTAACCAGGTAAGTAGAAATTTATTTTATTTTATTTTTATTTTTTCCTTTTATGAAAATAAAAACTTTTAAGAAGAAAAGCTATTTAAAAAAAAAAAATCTTTCAAGACATAGATCTTGCAAACAAAACACAACTACAGATCCCTTTTCAGTCCAGAATCAAGTTTCCCAACCCTTTGAGGTCACAGACACAACTGTATATCAAAAATTAGGTGACTAGCGCTCTGTGCTAGAGGCCACAGAGAGTTACTAGAGGTACTAACGCTCTGTTTGTGCAGACACAGAGCTTTATAAAGCTTTGTTTACATTGCTAACCAGCATTAGTGAGGGAAAAAACTTCAAAACAGGGATGTGGGGATCAGATGTAGGGCTAAGCAATGAAATAAGAGTGTTGCAAGGTCTTGATGGGTGAGAAAAGGAATGAAGAAGTACAGGAAGGTCTAGAAGGAGGAGGAAATTAGGAACTTTCTGGGTAAACAGGGAACTAAAGTGTAGTCCCCAGTGGAGTCACCAATTATGCTATAGGATTAAATGCACAGTGTATGGAGAATGAAGAAACCCTCAAGGGTCTTCCCGGGACCCTTGGCAGACTATAAGATTATCTGTAGTTGTCACAAAGCTACATGCATGTCCATACTCAATAACTAACTATCAAAGCAAAAAATATTCATTACCTCGAGTCTCCACATAGATTTGCTAGAGAGCACAATGCAACTAGGTGGAAGTACCCTGAGCCAGCTCCAGATCAAGTCTTGCACATAGAAGAGACAAGCGTAATCATAGCATAAAACCCTGACAATTAATGCATGAATATACAAAAGACATCTAGTTATACATAACTAAGATACTCATGCTAAAAGGTATTGAACAAACAAATAAATGAATTACAGTACCAACACCACGGAGTAGACAATACAACTACAATTCTATATTAATGTCGAAAGAGTGATTACAACCATCGGTTGCATCAACCTTCCCTTACCCCTCCATCTCCTCTCCCTCTCTCCCTTCTGACCAACTTCTTATGCTTAGGTCTGAGGCTCTGCTCGACAATCAAGTAAGCTATCCTTTCAAATGATCTGACCTCTATCACAATAGCCCTAGCTCTGCTTATATAGTGTTTGAGGTTAGGGTTGCCAAGTTTCTCCATGAGTTTCCTTAGGTAAAAGAAATGATGTTGCCATTCTTTTGAGCTCTTTCCCATTTTCCTTCTTCATTAGGATTAGAAATCCCTCAAATAGGTCGAACTTTGATGTTTCCTTGCTTTTTGAGTGGATTTAGGAGAGAGTGTAGGGATATTTCTTAGTCAATTTGCTCCTTTGACCTTTAGATCCTCATTAGGGTTCACTAACGCTGTCCCCAAACTGACAAGTAGAGTTACCGAGGTCACTAATGCTCTCATAGGCTTGAAGAAAAGCTTTATAAAGCATGTTGTTAGTGTATAGGCAATGCTAGTATGGAAGCAAGGCTTGTGAACTTGGTCATTGCTTCAGCCATCACGTCCTTCCTCTCTAAGTTGATGAGGAGGTAATTTTGCTATATAACATGAAGCATCCATGCACATGGGATGAAACTCTCCCCTATGTCCAACACAGTTACAAAAGAGATCTCCACAACTCAACAGGCCACAACCACTTTTAGGTAGGGTGTGGATTTTAGCCATTATGCCCCATTGATGTGGCCATACCATTTGCAGCCACTCAAGTAGATTTGAATCATGTTTAGTCCGAAGCTAAAAGGGCTAATAGCTTCATTAAACGCATTTAACACATCCATCGACAGGTCCATGTTACATTGGACAGAGCCAATGCTAAGTACAAGCAGCACCATGATCAACCTCGAGTGCCACAAAAGTTCCAGGTGGGCAACAAAGTTTGGCTACATTTGCAGAACAAGTTCCTTGCTAGACCCCACCACAAGCTTCACCCACTCTGATATGGGCCATATACCATCACCAAGGCTACTCGTGGCAATTCCTTCGAGCTCAGCATCCCATCGTTCCTTGGTCTGCACCCATTGTTCAATGTAGATCACCTTTGGCCATACTTTCCACCATTGTTGGACACATCTAACATTGCAGAATATCTCACACCAACAAAGCTCAACTCAAACTACATGGAACAAGCCACAACTAATTAGACCATGGACATACAGATTAAGAACACTTGCCAACAGAGGATACAGTTATATCAAGTTGTCAAAGCAAGCCAACTCCTTCACTAAGGCAAGTGGTTCACCAGGGACCAGGTTCAACAGAAATTTTCTCACCTCATGGAGGATTTGCATGCAATGGGGACCATTGCTTCCTAAGGCGGGAGGAATGATCCAAGTGGATATTTGTGGCCACCAGCCTATTCCACCAAGACCCCTTATCAATTTCATCTATTTCCTTATTCATTTCAACATTTACTATTTTTAGCAGTTTTTCGGGTCCTAAACTTTCAGAGCAGTTTTTACCCACTAAACGACATTTTTTTGGAGCCCACGACAGGCCTATAGTCATAGGAAAGTGCTTGTTGTGAAACTTGTAGTACTCGGTGATACCTTTCTAACAAGGTTTCGTACATGCCAAATGGAGATAATAGGACCAAGTTACGACCCCAGGAAGTTGGCTGCCTAACTAACCCTAATGGTGCCCACAAACTCTTGGTGTTACATATCCTGGGATTAGAGTTTTGGTTGTTTAGGGTTTTCTCATGTTTTCCAATAATAAATAGGCCCTTGAGCCTCATTGTAATAGAGTTCAGAGGCATGTAGCTGCCACATCCCCTCTCGGAGATAAGCTACCATTGCCCGAGCTATCTTATTTCCATTCTGTTTGTAAGCATAGTTTAGTGTTTTTGTATTAATGAAATGAAGTGTTTTTTTGTTTCATATTTGTGTTTATGATTATATATGTAAGTTGTTTCATTCTTGTTTAAGTTTGGATCAATGTTACTGAAGATTGTCTAGAATTAATTGCTTGATGAGATGAATGCAACTAACAAGGGGTCCTAAGATAACTAATTTGGAGTTGATAGAGCATGAATCATTTCCTCATCCTAACATTAATATTATTACAAAATGAGGTAAATGCACTGGAATCAATAGAGAGGTGCATGAGAAACCTAATGTAATAAATATTGCATCTCCAAAGAAATCATATGACCCTATTCAATAGAAACAGTATTACAAGGATGCTGATGAGATTTTCAAGTAGTTGATTTCTTCTTATATTCCTCGTCCAAAAGAAAAAGAAAAATGGTACATGAAGATCCATAGATGCTCAAAGAGACATCTCAGCCTATCATCGAATGGTTTAACTTATTTTTGCATATTATGGGTGATGAGAAGTTATGTGGGATGTTGCGTAAGAAGCTTGAGACTATTTTAAAGGATGAAGAATTATCATAATGACCTATTTCAGCTAAATTTCCTTAGCGACATTCTATACATGCCCATTGTAACAAGAGAAGAACATGAAAGGAGCTCCATATTGATACCCAAATCGTCAGATACTAGATCAAAGTTACTATGTTGGATCTAGGATCTGATGTGAATAATTTGCAGTGGAAACTTGGGAGGTATTGGGAAGACCAAAATTTGTGTCCTCACCTATTTAGCTACGCATGGCCATCTAGTACTACATTCTTCCCATTGGTCATTTGGAGGATTTAGAATTTGATATTGCTAGAGTGAAGACATATGTCAATTTTTAGGTCATTGATATTATGGGTGACAGAGATCCTTATCTAGCTCCATTGGTAGTACACTAGGCAATTGAAAAATATGTTGTTATTGAACTTAAGTGAGATACTATGACCTTTGAAGTGGATGGAGTTAGATTTATCCAACCATTACATCCCTATCACAATCCAATATTTACAGATCCCATTGATGATGTAGAAGAACCTAATATTCTGGATTAGTTATATTATCTAACTGCGAGGAAGAGGGAGGATTACATGAATCTTGTAGCAGATGGTTCTCTCAACTAGAGGAGTGTCCAATATACTGAAGCTAGTTCAAATATTGTAATGGATGACTAGCAACAAGGAGATCATGAATTTCACTCTAGACATTATGCAACTATTCGTTGTGCTCGATGGATTGATACAGAGGAAAGAGATTTATCATAGTTTTAATGGTATTGGATTTGTTTCTAATTTTATTAAAGAAGTTAAGTTACATATTGAGGAAATGGAAATAATTCCTTTACTATATATTTTTGTACAAGAAACCCCTGCGCAATGGTGGGGATCTCACCACAACCAAATTTAGAAGTGGGACTCTATTAAGTATGCTATGCTATGCAAATTCATAGTTCTTGAAAAGAGCTCATATCCTATTCATGTACATGGAGCTTACAATAGTCCTCAAAAACATATTCATATTTGCGGTGTTGTTTGGGAAAAGGTTGGGTTTCCTGTTGAGTTATGGGTGCATCAATTTATTCATACACTGGGAACATTTCCCCAATCTTCGGGTTTAAAATAAGAAATGAAGAAACAAACAACTAGTTGGGACATTGCATTGTTAATTCAACTATGTAGTGACTTTTGTTTCTCAAATGAGGATGTGAACATAGATGAAGCTTTGAAATAAATTAAGAGGGTACTATTCCCCACTAGAAAGCCTATTTCCAAGTTTAGCAGCTATGGATATTGTGGAAATCTATATAATTAGGGTTTCCAAGAAGTTATTCCTTGTGGTAAAATTAATAAAAAACTTGAAGAGGATGATTCATAGGAATTGAGGCATTTATGCTTCAAGGAGTCTTAAGGCGAAAGGAGTATTAAAGATGATCTTGCAAAACATGCCCTGCATCTGAAACCTTTGAAGTTGTGTAAGAATAATATTGGAACTAAAGAAAAGCCCAAGCTAGCTTCTATTGGTCATTATTGGGATGGAAAAACGATTAAGGAAATATTTGATTTGTTGAAAGAATATGAGGATCTCTTTCTTGCATCAGTTTCTGAACTCCAAGGTACAAAAGAGATTTGGAGAAATGAAGATTTTTTTAAAACCTAGTGTGTGAGGAGTCAAACATTGACTATACCACTTGAAGCAACGAGATGAAGAGAAGGTTAGGAAGGAAATAGATAAAATGTTGGTTGCATGTATCATATTTCATGTGGATGAAGATGAATGGATTATTCCTATTGTTATCTGAGACAAGAATGCTTTAGATGATATCAAAGTTCACGTAGATTATTGAATTCTTAATAATGCATGTGTCCATGATTCGTTTCCCACTCCTTTTAGCGATGAAGTGTTAGAAAATGTTACGAGTAAAGAATCTTATTCTTTTATAGATGGGTTTTCATGATATCATCAAGTATGTGTTGTTGAGGAGGATAAAAAGAAAACCACTTTTATCATCGAATGGCATTCACATGCTTACCATGTTATGTCATTCGATATTAAGAATGCTCCACCTATTTTTCTTATAATAGTTATTGTTGCATTCAAGGAGCATATTCATAATTTATTGAAGTTATATCAATGATTGGATAGTTTATAGCCTATTGAAACAACATTCTAGTTTGTTGCAGGTTATGTTTGATAGATGTAGATAATTGTAGATCTCTTAGAATTTGAAGAAGTGTAATTTTGTTGTGCCATTTGGTATTTTTTTGGGACATATTTTATGCAAAGATGGTCTATGTGTAGATCCTGCTAAAGTTGTGGTGATTTTGAATATGCCACCACCTAGAAGTGTTAAGTAATTGCCATATACATTGGGGAATATGGGTTATTATTAAATATTTATCCACAACTATGCTCTCGTCACTACTCCATTGGAGAAGTTCCTGAAGAAGGCTAAATGCTTTATATGGATTTTTGAGTGTGGTGTTGCTTTTGACACTCTAAAAGAGAAGCTTGCAAGTTCCCAATACTAGTCTATCTAGATTGGAATAAATGATTCCAATTACATATCAATACATCCAACATTGATTTAGGCGTCATTCTAATGGAACCTGGTGAAGATAATCTTGGTCATCCTATTTACTTTGCTAGTAGAAAGTTTTATAATGGTGAAAAAAATTATACAACAATTGAGAGGGAGACTCTTGCTTTGGTATGTTTGCTTTAGAAGTTCAGGGATTATTTACTTGGAGTTCCTTTCAAGTTCTTCACCTATTATTTTCCATTGAAGTATTTTGTTATCAAACCTGTTGTAGAAGGAAGAATTTGTATATTCCTGTTATTGATTCAATCATTTTGTTTGATGGTTTTATCAAGTAAGTACACTATAATGTCAGCCCAAATCACCTTTCTTTCTTGGAGTTTTCGGAAGCAGGATGGTTTGTTGATGATCAGTAACTTGATGCTAACTTGTTTAGAATTGAAGTTGTGCAAGATTATCTTGAAGACATTGCATTATTTTTAACAACTGGTAAGTGTCTATATGACTATTCTACTATGTAAAAGAAGCATTTAGTGGTCCAAGCAACATATTATTAGTTGATTGTAGGTCAGTTATACAAGATGGTGCTTGATCATATCTTGCACAAATGTATCTTAGACCATGAGAGGAATGAAGTTTTATGGGAATGTCATTTTGGTGTTGCGGGAGACCATATCGAGGGAAAAGCAACCACAAGGAAAGTGTTGCAATTTGTACTGTGGTGGCCAAATCTCTTCAAATATTCAAAGGAGTATGCTTGGAAGTGTGATGTGTGCCAGAGAGTTGGGTTGCCTTCATAGCATGATGAGCTTCCATTACATCCTATGAGAGGTCTTCAAGCTTTTAAAAAATGGTTCATTGATTTTGTTGGCCTTATAAACTTTCCTATGTGGAATTCACATGTTTTCTTTATTATTCCCACAATTGATTACTTGACGCGATAGATTGAAGAAACCGTTGTCAAAGAATATATTTCTAGTAATACAACCGGGTTCATATTTGAGAAAATTATTATAATATTTTCTTGTCCAATAATCCTCATAAGTGATCATGGGTCACACTTGATAAGTGGAAGTATTTCCACTTTATTGTGGGAGTTCATGATTGAGCACCACAGAAGTAGCCACCATCATCTGCAAGTGAATGAGATAGTTGAAGCTTTTAATAATATATTGGAGAAGGTACTTACTAAGGTGTTTTGTACTAATTGAGATGATTGGGATGAACGTGTTCTTGCTACATTTTGGGATTGTCACACTACCATAAGAAAACCTACACAAGTATACTGGTTTTCAATTTGTATATGGCAAAGAAGCTATGGTAACTGTTGAACTTTATTGTTCCAAAATTGTTCATTGTGCAAGCCACCAAAATTTATGATGAGGAATATATTGTGGAATGTTTCAAAAAATTATGAGTTGGACGAGTAATGCTTTCTTGCAAATTTTCTCCAAAGCATTGAGAAAGAAAGACAAAAATCTTGACATGATTGACATATTAAATAAAATACTTTCTCTATGGAAGATCAAGTGTCGCTATATGATAGTACGTATCTTAAGTATATAGGAAAGTTACAAATGCATTGGTTGGGTCCCTTCATTGTTATAGAAATAAGAGAATATGGAGTCATAAGGCTCAAACAACTTGAAGAAATTCTTCTACCTGGTTGGGTGAATCACGCATGCCTATTGTTGTATTATGGTCACTAAAATCATTCTTATTTATCTTCTCTTTGTTAGAGAGCACAAGTTAGGTTTAAGATCAAGTCAGTTGCATCATTTATTTAGTTAGTCTATTTGCATCAGACATATTTATTGTTTCTTTGTTGCATCTCACCATAACCCTTTGTGGTCACGAAGCTACATATTGTCATTCCTATTAGTTATTGAGTCACTTAATTTGCTTCTTTTCTACTATCAAGTTCTTCCCCTATAATAATCAATATTTTGTGATTTTGTATCTGGTTTAAAGAATTAAAGTACTTTGAATTATATTTGTTAGCGTGGCACACTCTTTTTGGTCATTTTCATAATGTATTGAGGATTTTTGTCCTAGCCTTTGTTACTATTTGAATCGAGCCTTATTTTGTTATGGTATCTTATTAAATTCCCAATGGTCATGTCCACCATTACAAGTGTTGCCTTTTACCTATAAGGATCAAGTATCAAAGTATCATTATTCATTTTCACTTTCATAAGATTTGAAGTCTTTTGCACTGGATTTCATGGTTAATCCCTCTTTATCCTAAGTCTATCACCATCCCCTTGGTTATTTTTCCTAGTTTCAACGACCTCCCACTATTCTTTAATGTACTAAGATGGTTTTTCCTTTCAATTTCTTGGATGATTGCATTGAGGAGACATAAGAGATATTGGGCAAGTACGACAAGGCAACACTAGTTGATAATGACCTATGAGACCCATCTTTGTTTCCATCCCTTAATCTAGAGTTCTACATGAATTCCACTCCCACTGCTTCTGTAAGAATTGTTTCAACCCCTCTAGAGGTATACCATTATGAAATTGCCAAATTTTCCTCTATTTGGGACTACATGTGAAGTTATGAGATGCACAAAGTTCCTTATTAGAATGATACACAATGCATCGCTATGGCTTGATAAAGAGTATCCAATCCATTTTCACAATATTCAAAAGCTTACTGGGTTGTCCATGCATGGCCAATATGTCTCCACAACATTTTAGAGCACTTTGAACTGAGGTAAGAAAATAGGAAATGTCAATCTGTAGGAGTAATGCGACACTGGACACAAGGGTCATGGAGCTGATATTGACATGATCAACAATTATAGGGAAAATTTTAACACTATATCATCATTGGGACTGTTACAACCCACTATACTAAATGATAATGCACATTAGACACCATTTTAGTACCAAATTTTTTTGTCCAATAGGCACCACTAAATTGGTGTAAGTTTTTACTAGGTGAAATTTCTGCTTCATGCAAGGTTGTGTACAAGAGGGACACACAATTTATTTATGTATATCTAGTAGTTGCCATTGTCATGATGAAGTGTCATGAACTTGAGGGTCAATATTTAGCTAAAGTACCATATGACAAATCTCTCACTCTTTCTTGTGCTCTGTGGCACATTTGCAATGATTCTACAAATCGGGCTCACAATGAAAAATCCTTTGAATGTTGATACAAGAAAATGATTGAGGACACTAAAAAATCATACTACCACGCCCTATGAAACAATTTCTAATCACCCTTATGAACATTCTATCCTAGAAGATACGAGTGATAATGTCACAAATATATGGATAATTTCTAATCCCAAGGATACAAAAGAACCTAAGAAGTTTACAAAGACAATTTCTATACCACTTGTGCAACCTCTCCCTACATCATAGCTAGAGCCAAGAAAGGTCATTTCTTCAATGCATATCTCTACACTCAGTAGGGAACCAAACTATTTTAGAAAATATTTTCATCTATTTGCATAGTCTCTTAATATTATTCCATTGCTTCCTTCATATGCCCTCACATAAATTTGTGAAAATTTCCAGCAGGACGTTGCGTTGGAGGTATCATTGTAGGGAAATTCTGAGAATTTGTTTGCAAGTAGCCAACCCATTTAATCAAGATTATTTCCTCCTCATAATGGTTTTTTTAGTTGATGAGTACCTCATCAGTTCAAATGGCAGATTTCCCAGTAGTTGGTTACTCCAAATACAATGAACTTATCATTATGCATGAACTACAACAGTAAGAACTTATTATTGTTGTTGTTGCAAAATGTACTTAGGTGCATCTATAGAAATAGAAACAAACAAAATAGGTTGAGGATATCAACTCCAAACTTTAGAACATGTGGTCTGTAGTTATAGAGTATGCTTCTAGTGTGTCAAAATATGTTTCTTCTTGCAAGCCTACACAATGTATTAAGTTTCTTGAGACTTACTGTACTGAGTTAGTCACTGCAAAAATGGATTTGCGTAGTACTGTTGCTTACCTACAGAATTCAATACTTAATCCCACAAAGAAATTCCAACAATATATCAATCTATAAATTTAATAATGATCCACCCTTTGAAATACAATCCGACAAATCACACAGGATTCTCAAAAGATCTTCCATTAGGTGCAAGATTGGCCAGGTTTACTTTCTAAGCATAAATGGCCTCCATACCAGTTGTGAGAACAAAGAAAATATCTAATGAAACAAGACCTTACAAAAAAATATCTCACACAATAGAAAAACTTATTTGGTCAAGATGAAGAGATTGATAAGCATATTCATGGCTTAAAGGGGGAATCCCACAAGGCCAAATATATTTTACAGGATCTCCAACCTACAATTAAATCCCAGTATAAAAAAATGTGCAAGCTTAATCATGATGATGATACTAAATTGCAAGTTTGTCTTTCTTCCTTCCCTGAGAAACATGTTGCAAAAGAGACAACCCAATTTGTCGAAAAATCTATTGTAATAGCCCTGGTGAAAATTCCATGTACTAAAATTTAATAGAGGAAAAATAATAACCACAGTTGATGTGACACTTATTCCAAGCTAAATGTTTGGAAAGACATCCTAGTGTGGGTGTTAATTTGGTTTATTATGGCTAAGGAAATTGGAAAAGGAAATGGCTACAACATTTGGAAAGGAAAAATGGCATTTTTCGCACATTTATTCATGAAAATAATGGAAATTAGGAGAAAAGGAAGGTGAAAGGTCATAGGTTGCATGTGAGGAGGAAAATGAAGGAAAATAATGAAAAATGAATAAAATAGAGGCCTAATTGATAAAAATTCTTCTGAGGATCAGTTTGTAACCTTTTGTTAGTTCAATTTTGGAGCTCTCTCATTATTCTCTCTCTCCCTCTCATTCTTGGACACATAGTTTTCTTCGAGCACTTTGGCATTGGATCAAGAAAGGAAAAAGAAGGCAAGAGGAAGGAATGAGCAAGAAAGGAAGAGCAGAATCAAGAAACTACAACAACATTTTTTGCAGGGATCGATTTGTATGTGTGTTTTCCTTACTAGATTTATCATGCATGGTGTGTCATGTGGTTCTTTTCTATCATGGCATGGATTTTTCCAGTTGTGACAGTTTTTTAGCCTAGCCTTTCCATTTCCGGATAGCCATGGTGTGATTGGGTTCTCATATTTTGCTTCTGGTAGATGGTCAGATGCATTGAAAGTTGTGTGAGGTGGATCTTGGAAAGAAAGAACACATGGCCTAGTGATCCCTGATTCAGACTATGGATTGTGGTAAAGCCACTGGCACAGTGACTCCTGAACTAGAATGTGGATCATGGTAAAGCCAAGTATTGTGTGCCTTGGTGGGCCTAGGAATCATTATTTGGTTAATGGAGAGATATAGAATAAAGCCTACAGGTGGTTTCCCTTGACTAGTTCTAGGAATCCTTACTGGTGACTGGCAGGATATATGGTAAATCTTAGAGGGTGAAGTTTCAGTTTGGGGCCCAGTGATCCCTGGATCAGATTGTGGATTGTGGCAAAGCCTTAGAGTCTAGGAGATGGGAAAATTCATCACACTGTAGGTGGAGAAATCCAGTTTCATCCATGCTTTTTTGGCCTAGTGATCTGATGGAGATCATGGTAAAGCCTGTTATTACATGTTTATTGTTTTTCCCTAGTGATCCAATGTGGATTACCGTAAGGCCTGGCTTCCATTGATGAGGGTGAGGTGGTTTAGCCTCAGGATTCTTTGGTTGTGCATGGGGGTGACTGTCTAAAGAGAGATATGGCTCAACCAATATATGGTCAGTTGGAACACGGTAGTCCCATCTCGGGTTAGATTTTTCATTCATTAATAAGAGGTTCTTTCCTTGATATATTATGTGTAAATGTACTAGTTTATATGTGGATATTATGGCTGATGTATCCTTGATATTTATGTTCTTACTATGCTAGTTATAATAATGTTTTACTACAGGGATGATGTAGGATATCCTCGTGTTTTGATTGGTAAATGAATGAAAAATGTATCTATGACCTAATAGATGATAATTCAGCTAATGATATAAGGGAGCAATGCTTTTAAATGATTCTCAGATAAGTATGAGATCCCTATGCTCAGATCTATTTTTTAAACTTGTAGATTACATATTTGTGACATGTTTGACAAAATTCTTGTCATAGCTAATAGGGGTCCATTCAAGTCCTTGTTCAAATAATTGCATTTGTATCTTTATTCTATTATTATATTTTAGTTCTAAAAGTTTCATTGAGTTTTGAGCAGTGACCTAGGCTTTGGGCTTGTAAAAGTGGCACAAATCCTAGAGTCACAGGCACAAGTCTAAGGATAAAAGTCCCCAGATGAATCCATACCCATATTGTGGGAGCCTATGGAGCCTCTTGGACATATGCATGTCCATATGAAGGGAGTGTACAGGGGTTTAATTGTCTAAAGCATCAGTTGGTCTTAGGGTCTGGTTACCTAGGTGGTTGGGATGGCTCCTAGGAGTTTTTTTGCTGATGTGGAAGGTCAATGTGGTGTGTTTCTGTGGATTCCACTTCCTTAGGGTCACCCAGGAGGTTCAATCCCATTATAGTGGTCTCTTGATGCATATTTACCCTCGTTGGATAATTACTTTCGTAGATGTTGGATGAGGGTGTTATAGAGTGGTATTAAAGCATGGTTTGCCCCTTGGACTGGATGGGCAGTGTGTGTTGGTCATGGTTGTAGTGATGTCACCATGTGGAAGAGGATGTTGTTGTTGTGAAGTGTGTCATCATGAGTGTAAGATTGGTTACATGTTGTTTATGCTTGTGTATTGTTAGTGTACATTGATATGGTTGTTGTTGTCATGCATGAGTTCATGGTATGTGTAGTTGATATGGTCGTGCATTGATGACTGGACTCTAGCTAGAATGATGGTTTTATGCTTATATGCTTATGTATTATATGTATATATGTTATCATGATTATGTTATACATGTATTACACTAATTGGTTGATCTTGTAGATGAGGTATCCTCCCTGAATTGTGCTAAGGTACGATGCTTTATTGTGATTGGGTTTAGTTGACATAGTATGCCTTAAGGAATAATATCAAAGATGACTAGCAAGATGGTAGACTACAAATATTCTCCCTATGAATCAGATGAGTAATGTGGTTTCCGTGTTAGAAAATTATATATTACAGAGCAATGGAACACATAAAATATATTGCAGAAATATAAACACATAAAACACATAAAACAAGAGAGACACTGATATACGTGGTTCACCCAATTTGGGCTACATCCACGGGAAACAACCAGTCCTTCCTTCTATATTATCTAGAAACTGAAGAGATAAAACCTACAACAGTTCTATTGTAATTCCCTCTTCACTCTTACACAATCTCCTCTCTCTTTCTCTCTCAGAATACAGATCTACATAGACACAATACAATTCCCTCATATATATAAAGGAGTTGCCTTCTAGGGAAAAAAACCCTAAATTAAACATAACTTCTATCATCACATCTCCACCTAATGAATGACCCAGATTGACTATGAAATTACAACATTTTACAAGGCAATTTTACATCTATTTTTAGCTTAGGGGGCGCTGCCCTCGATCCCTCGCCGGGGGGGTGGTTCCCAAAGATCGCAGTCGCCCCCACTGGACTTCCCTTGTAGTGTAAATGTTACAGGCAGTGTTGCTACCACATTATGAACTAGGGTCCAAAGCAGTGATGCCTCTGAATAAAGAAGATAATAAGGCTACACACCCAAAAATATCCCAGTTGGAGACTGATTATAACAACTCCACTGTTGCTTCATTTGTTGGACAATGACTCCACTTTGGACCTAGCTATTTCTCATCTTCTTCATCATACTTGAAGACCAATTGAAACTGAGCAGAATCTCAATTTCTCCCTAGTTACAACTTTTGTTAACATATCTGTAGGATTTCTGGCTAGTGTGTATATTATCCAGCCTCAAGTGTCCATCTTCCAACACTGACCATATGAAATGGTACTTGAGCTATATATGTTTAGTCTTGGAATGAAATGCAGAGTTCTTTTCAAGATGTATGGCACTCTAGCTATCATTGTATAACCTACCCAACTCCTGCTTCTTACGCAATTCATCCAGAAACCTTTGTAACCACATCATTTCTTTACTAGCCTCTCTAGCAGCAACATACTCTACTTCCGTTGTTGAGAGTGCAAGAACACTTTGTGGTTTTGAATCCCAACTAACAATTGTTCCACCTATGGTAAACACATACCCTATTGTTCTCCTCCTGTTATCTCTATCACCCGCCATATCTGCATCAACATATCCCTATAGAGCAATATTTGAACCACCAAAGTATAATGCTTGATTTGTGGTACCTCTCAAATACCTGAGAATCCACTTCACTGCCATCCAATGTTCTTTTCATGGATTGCTTATGTACCTTCTTACAACTCCCACTGCATGTGCAATATCAGACCTTGTGTCGACCATCACATACATTAAGCTTCCAACTACTGATGCATATGGAACTTTAGACATATAAGCCATTTCTTTCTGATTCTTGGGACACACCTCCTTACCTAGTTTGAAATGGCTAGCCAAAGGTGTACTAACTAGTTTTGCATTTTTCATATTAAATCTTTTCAACACCTTTTCTATGTACTCACTCTGAGATAATGTTAATTTCCAAATCTTCTTGTCTCTAGTTATTCTCATACCAAGGATTTTTTTTGTAGAACCTAAATCCTTCATTTCAAATGAGTTCACCATTTTTCTTTTGAGCACATTTATTTCCTGAATGTTATAACCTGCAACAAGCATTTCATCTACATACAATAACAATATAATATAACTACCATCATTTTGCCTTTTGAAATAAACACAATGATCAGAGTGAAATCTAGTATAACCTTGTTCAGACATAAACCTATCAAATTTTAGATACCATTGCTTTGGAGCCTATTTTAAGCCATACAAGCTCTTCTTCAACATGCACACTAGTTTCTCCTTGCCTTTTACCTCATATCCTTGTGGCTGCTACATATATATCTCTTCCTCCAAATCCCCATTGAGAAAGGATGTCTTTACATCTAACTGCTGAAGATGCAAATCTTCAGCTGCTACTAGACTTAAAATAGTTTTGATTGAGGGCATTTTAATAATAGGAGAAAATATCTCATCAAAGTCCATACGCTTTTTCTATGCAAACCCCTTCACCACAAGTCTAGCTTTATACCTTTTTCTACCTCCATCTTCTTCCTTCAACCTGTAAACCCATTTATTCTGCAATGTTGTTTTACTTGCAGGCAACCTGACTAAGTCCCAAGTCTGGCTATGTGCTAAGGAGTCCATATCTTCTTTCATGTCTTGCTCCCACTCCTTCCTGGTTTCTACCTACACTAATTCTTCATAACATTCTGGTTCACCAGAATTAGTCCACAATACATAATATAATGAAGGAGAGTATCATTCATGGGGTCTACTTATCCAGGTAGATCTCCTAACACCACTTTTAGGTGTTTGAGGTGCCCGTTGTTGTTGTTTTGGCTGTTGATCATTATGATTTTCAGACACCTTCACTTTTTCTGTGATGTCATCAAGGACTGTGTATTCTCTGTTTTCTTTTTCATTTTTCTTTTCCTGCATCTAATTCTTATAGAAAAGCTTTTCATTGAATATTACATCTCTGCTCCTAATGGTTTTGTATTTTTCATAATCACAAAAGCGATAGCAAAAATCATTAACACCATATCCAGTAAAGGTACATTTATTTGATTTTGCCTCAAGCTTTGTTATATTTTGTTTGTTAATGTGGACAAAGGCTTCACAATCAAAAGTTTTTAGAAATGAGTATTTTACCCTTTTACCTGTCCATGCCTCCTCTAGAATACCACCATCCAAGGAACTTGAAGGCCCTCTTGTTATTAGATAAACAACAATATCTACAGCATCTGCCCAAAATTGTAAAGGGAATCCTACATGCGATCTCATGCACCTTGCACGCTCCATGATTGTCCTGTTCATCCTTTTTGACACACCATTTTCTTGTGGTGTTCCTGGAACTATCTTCTCTCTGCAAATTCCATTCTCCAAACAATACCTATCAAAATCTTTGTTGTAATATTCACCTCCCTTGTCTGATTTGAGACACTTCAATCTTTTTCCTGTCTCATTTTCAACCAAAGCTTTCCATTTCTTGAAAGTATCAAATACATCAGATTTATTTCGAATATAATAAATCCAGGTTTTTTTGGTTGCATCATCAATAAAAGTAACATAATAATGAGAGCCATCGAGGGATGACACCTGAGCAGTTTTCCATACATATGTATGCACAAGCTCTAATTTTTTGCTCTTCTTTTCTTTCCTAACTCTAAGGAATCTGACTCTCTTCTGTTTTCCATAAACACAATTATCACAGAATTTTAAATCAACATGCTTCAAACCTGGCAACAGATTTCTTGAGTGAAGAATCTGCATCCCCTTCTCACTCATGTGCCCAAGCATATGATGCCACAATGTTGTATATTCTCCTATAGAGATTAAAGCATTAAAATAATTATAAATACCATTGCATAAATACAATGTACCAACCTTTTCTCCTTTTTCTATTACCAGGGATCCTTTAGTGACCTTCTAGGTTTTATTTGTAAAAGTAGTCACACAGCCTTCACCTCCCAACTGCCCTATTGAAATTAGTTTTTCATCAAATCTGGAACATGCCTTACCTCCTTCAATATCAATTGATTTACATTGCACTATTTTATGAAAAATGTACCCATTCCAATGATTTTACAGGATTTATCATCACCCAATCGAACTTGTCCAAAATTACCTTGAACATAATCATGAAAATGTTTCCTATCAAGTGCGGCATGGAATGAGGCCCCTTAGTCTACCACCCAGGCATCAATAATATTTTCTAATGAAAGAGTCAAAGCATCTTGCAACACGTCACCTGTCACATTTTCTTCATGATTGTTTTCTTGCTGCGCATCTCCATCTTTTCCCTTCCAAGACTTGCAGTCTTTCTTTAGGTGTCATCTTTTCCCATATTTCTAGCACACTATCCCCGATCTAGACTTGGATCTGCCTTTCCTTGACTTACTGTGATATCTTGGGCTCTTTCCTCTTTCCATTTTTATTCCCCTAATCTCTGCAGTCAAAGAATTACCTGATGTCTCACTAGATCTTTTCCGTCACATTTCCTTGCTAAGGATTGCACTGAAAACATCATCAAACATTAACATACTAGATCTAGAGACAGAGTTACTAATGGCCATAAGTAAACCATTCAAACTTTCTGGCAATGAGCACAAAAATAACAGAGCCCTAACTTCATCGTCAAAAGTTACCCCTATAGAACTTAACTGACTGGTAACTATATTAAATTCATTTAAATGATTAAAAACAGATCCACCTTCTGTCATCTTCATATTAAATAAACCCTTCATAAGAAATACCTTATTTGAGGCTGAGGTTTTTTCATGTAGTTTGGCCAACACTGACCTTAAACCCTCTATTGTAGTTTCCTTTGAAATATTAAAGGCTACCGACACCGCTAGGCACAATAGTATTGTTCCAAGTGCCTTTCTGTTGAGAATATCCCATTCTATGTCTGTCATACTCATCAGCTTCTTTGTCTTTGCGCTCAATGGTTGGTACAGATCTTTCTAGTACAAATAATCTTCCATCTACATCTTCCATAGCTGGTAGTTTTGGTCGTTAATTTTTTCGACCCTAAACCTACCATCTTTTGCCATTGCTCCCACTCAAACCAAGAACCCTTCTCTCCTGCGATTTTATCAGCCAAATAGACCTTTAGCTTTGATACCAGTTGTTAGAAAATTATGTATTACATAGCAATAAAACACATAATATATATTGCATAAATATAAACATAGAAAACACATAAAACAAGAGAGACATAGATATACGTGGTTCACCCAATTTGGGCTACATCCATGGGAAACAACCAATCCTTACTTTTATATTATCCAACAAACTGAAGAGATACAACCTAAAAGAGATTTGTTGTAATTCTCTCTTCACTCTCACACAATCTCCTCTCTCTTTCTCTCTGAGAATACAGATACATATAGACAGAATACAACTCCCTCATATATAGTGAGGGGTTGCCTTCTAGGGAAAAAAACCATAAATTAAACATAACTTCTACAGTCATATCTCCTTCTAATGAACAACCTAGATTGACTATGAAATTACAACATTTTACAAGGCAATTTTACATCTATTTTTAGATTTGGTGGTGCTTCTCTAGATCCCCCGCCAGGGGGGGCTCCCAAAGATCATAGTCACCCCCCCTTGAACCCCCTTGTAGTGTAAATATTACGAGCAACGTTGCCACTACATTATGAACCGGGGTCCAATGTGTTAATACCTCTAAATAAAGAAGATAATCAGGCTCCATAGCCAAAAATCTCCCACTTGGAGATTGATTATAGCAACTCCACCGTTGCTTCATTTGTTGGACAATGACTCCACTTTGGAGTTGGTTGTTTCTCATCTTCTTCATCATACTTGAAGACCAAATGAAACTAAGCAAAATCTTAGTTTCTCCTTGGTTATAAATTTTGTTAACATATATGTAGGATTTATGGCTAGTGTGTATATTTTCCAGCTTCAACTATCCATCTTCCAACACCGACCATATGAAATGGTACTTAAGCTATATATGTTTATTCTTGGAATGAAATGCAGAGTTGTTTGCAAGATGTATGGCACTCTGGCTGTCACTATATAACCTTCCCAACTCCTACTTCTTACGCAATTCATCTAGAAACCTTTGTAACCAAATCATTTCTTTACTAGCCTTTGTAGCAGCAACATACTTTGCTTCCGTTGTTGAGAGTGCAACAACACTTTGCAGTTTTGAAACCCAACTAACAATTGTTCCACCTATAGTAAACATGTACCCTGTTGTGCTCCTCCTGTTATCTCTATCACCCGCCATATCTACATCAACATATCCTTGTAGAGCAATGTTTGAACAACCAAAGCATAATGCTTGATTTGTGGTACCTCTCAAATACCTGAGAATCCACTTCATCCCCATCCAATGTTCTTTTCTTAGATTGTTTATGTACCTGCTTACATATCCCACTACATGTGCAATATCAGGGCTTATGCAAACCATTGCATACAATAAGCTTCCAACTACTGATGCATATGGAACTTTAGACATATAAGCCATTTCTTCCTGAGCCTTGGGACACACCTCCTTACTTAGTTTGAAATGGATAGCCAAAGGTGTACGAATTGGTTTTGCATTTTTCATATTAAATATTTTCAACACCTTTTCTATGTACTCACTCTAAGACAATGTTAATTTTCGATTCTTCCTGTCTCTAGTTATTCTCATACCAAGGATATGTTTTGCAGCACCCAAATCCTTCATTTCGAATGAGTTCGCCAATTTTATTTTGAGCACATTTATTTCCTGTGTCTTAGAACCTGCAACAAGCATTTCATCTACATACTATAACAATATAATATAACTTCCATCATTTTTCCTTTTGAAATAAACACAATGATCAGAGTGACATCTAGTATAACCTTGTTCGGATATAAACCTGTCAAATTTTAGATACCACTGCCTTAGAGCCTGTTTTAAGCCATACAAGCTCTTCTTCAACCTGCACACTAGTTTCTCCTTCCCTTTTACCTCATATCCTTGTGGCTACTGCATATATATCTCTTCCTCCAAATTCCCATGGAGAAAGGTTGTCTTTACATTTAACTGCTCAAGATGAAAATCTTCAGCTGCTACTAGACTTAAAATAGTTATGATTGAAGTCATTTTAACAATAGGAGAAAATATATCATCAAAGTTTATACCCTTTTATGTGCAAATCCCTTCACCACGAGTCGAGCTTTATACCATCTTCTTCCTTCAACTTGTAAACCCATTTATTCTGCAATGTTGTTTTACCTACAGGCAACCTGACTAAGTCCCAAGTTGGTTATGTGCTAAGGAGTCCATATCTTCTTTCATGGATTGCTCCCACTTCTTCCTGGTTTCTACCTACACTACTTCTTCATAACATTATGGTTCACTAGAATCAGTCAACAATACATAATATAATGAAGGAGAGTATCATTCAGGAGGTCTACTTATCCTCGTAGACCTTCTAACACCACTTTTAGGTGTTTGAGGTGCTTGTTGTTGTTGTGGTTTCTATTGTTGTTCTGGCTGTTGATAATTGTGATTTTCAAGCACCTTCACTTTTTCTGTGATGTCATCAAGGATTGTGTATTCTCTGTTTTCTTTTTCATGTTCTTTCCTTGCATTTGATCCTTATACACAACCTTTTATTGAATATGACATCTCTGCTCCTAATGATTTTGTGTTTTTCATAATCATAAAAGTGATAACCAAAATCATTAACACCATATCCAATAAAGGTACATTTCTTTGATTTTGCCTCGAGCTTTGTTCTATTTTCTTTATTAATGTGGACAAAGGCTTCACAGCCAAAAGTCTTCAGAAATGAGTAGTTTACCTTTTTACCTGTCCATGCCTCCTTTGGAATACCACCATCCAAGGAACTTGAAGGCCCTCTATTTATTAGATAAACAACAGTATCTACAACATCTGCCCAAAATTGTAAAGGCAATCCTGCATCCAATCTAATGCACCTTGCACACTCCATGATTGTCCTATTCATCCTTTATGGCACACCATTTTCTTGTGGTGTTCCTAGAACTGTCTTCCCTCTGTGAATTCCATTCTCTGAACAATACCTATCAAACTCTTTGCTGCAATATTCACCTCCATTGTCTGATCTGAGACACTTCAACCTTTTTCCTGTCTCATTTTCAACCAAATATTTCCATTTCTTGAAAGTATCAAATACATCAAATTTATTTCGGATACAATACCTCCAGGTTTTTCTAGTTGCATCATCAATAAAAGTAACATAATAATGAGAGCCACTGAGAAATGATACCTGAGAAGGTCCCCATTCATATGTATGCACAATCTCTAATTTTTCACTCTTCTTTTCTTTCCCAACTCTAAGGAATCTAATTCTCTTCTCTTTTCCATAAACACAATTCTCACAGAATTTTAAATCAACATGCTTCAAACCTGGCAACAAATTTCTTGAGTGAATAATTTGCATCCCCTTCTCACTCATGTGCCCAAGCATATAATGCCACAATGTTGTATATTCTCTTGTAGAGGTTAAAGCATTAAAATAATTAGAAATACCATTGCATAAGTACAATGTACCAACCTTTTCTCCTTATGCTATTACCAGGGATCCTTTAGTGACCTTCTAGGTTTTATCTGTAAAAGTAGTCACATAGCCTTCACCTCCCAACAACGCTGTTGAAATTAGATTTTTCTCTAGATCTGGAACACGCCTTACCTTCTTCAATAGACATTTATTTCCATTCTGCTATTTTATGAAAATTGTACCCATTCCAATGATTTTACAGTGTTTATCATCACCCAATCGAACCTATCCAAAATCGCCTTGAACATAATCATGAAAATGTTTAATATTAGGTGTGGCATGGAATGAGGCCCCTGAATCTACCACCTAGGCATCAATAATATTTTCTAATGAAAGAATCAAAGCATCTTGCAACACATCACCTATCACATTCGCTTCATGATTATTTTCTTGTTGTGCATCTCCTTCTTTTCCTTTCCGAGACTTGCAATCTTTCTTCAGGTGTCGTTTCTTCCCACATTTCCAGCACACTATCCGTGATCTGGACTTGGATCTTCCTTTCCTTGACTTACTGCAATATCATGGGCTCTTTCCTCTTTCCATTTTTCTTCCCCTAGTCTCTGCAGTCAAAGAATTACCGATGTCTCATAGGAGCTTTTCCGTCACATTTCCTCGCTAAGGATTGCACCGAAAACATTATCAAAATTTAAAGTACTAGATCCAGAGACAGAGTTAGTAATGTCCATAACTAACCCATTCCAACTTTTTGGCAATGAGCATAGAAAAAATAGAGCCCTAACTTCATCATCAAAAGTTACCCCTACAGAACTTAACTGAATCATAACTATATTAAATTCATTTAAATGATCAGCAACAGATCCACCTTCTGACATCTTCATATTAAATAAATGCTTCATAAGAAATACCTTATTTGAGGCGAGGTTTTTTCATATAGTTTGGCCAATTCCGACATTAAACCCTCTATTGTCATTTCCTTTGAAATATTAAAGGCTACCGATGCCACTAGGCACAACCATATTGTTCCAAGTTCCTTTATGTCAAGAATATCCCATTCTATGTCTGACATCTTCGTCGGCTTCTTTGTCTTTCCGCTCAATGGTTGGTACAGATCTTTATGGTACAAATAATCTTCCATCTGCATCTTCTGTAACTGGTAGTTTTGGCCATTAAAGTTTTGACCCTAAACCTACCATCTTCTGCCATTGCTCCCACTTGAACCAGGAACCCTTCTCTCCTATGAGTTTATAAGCCAAATAGACCTTCGGCTCTAATACCAGTTGTTAGAAAATTATATACTACAGAGAAATGAAACACATAAAATATATTGCAAAAATATAAACACATAGAACGAGAGAGACACAGATATACGTGTTTCACCTAATTTGGGCTACATTCATGAGAAACAGCCTGTCCTTCCTTTTATATTATCTTGCAAACTGAAGAGATACAACCTACAACAAATCTGCTGTAATTCCCTCTTCGCTCTCACAAAATCTCCTCTCTCTTTCTCTCTCAGCATACAGATCTATATAGACACAATACAATTCCTTCATATATACCGAGGGGTTGCCTTCTAGGGAAAAAAACCCTAAATTAAACATAACTTCTATCGTCAAATCTCCACCTAATGAATGACCCAGATTGACTAGAAAATTACAAGATTTTACAACGAAATTTTACATCTATTTTTAGCTTTGGGGGTGCTTCCCCCGATCCCTTGCTAGGGGGGGCCTCCCAAAGATTGCAGCTCCCCCCCATGGACTGCCCTTGCAACGCAAATATTACAGGCGGGTTGTACTGCCATATTACGAACTAGGGTCCAATGCAGTGATAGCTCTAAATGAAGAAGATAATCAGACTCCACACCCAACAGTTTGACTCTCTTCTAACTTAACATATACATTGAGAGGCTTGAAGGAAGAAATAAGGAGTTGTAAGGTGGAAAATGACAAAATCATGCAGGCATAAGAGAAAAAAGCAGAGGCTAATGCAATACTCCTTCAAAGTTTGTTAGAATTGCATTGGTAGGGGACATGGATTGGAGGACATAACTAATGGGGCATATGGGAGTAGGTCTCATGGTGGTCACAGGTCAGATAGAGATGACATGGTTAAAGATGGTAGGTTATTGGATAATCCAGATAGGAGAGGTGATGGACACATGTATTATTCTAGTTCTGGTTTTGATAGGCATCATGATCGTCATTGTTCCTTATAGGAGGAGTGATAGGGGATACTTTCCATATGAATTTAGGAAAGAAAATGCACCTACTTTTGACGGAGACTTCATGAAACTAGAATATGTAGAGGCTTGGATACTTGGGATGAACAAGTTATTTGAGTTGCACGAGTACACAGAAAACATGAAGGCCATAATTCCTATCTTCATCCTAGAAGGTAAAGAAAATATCTAGGGGGAATATGTGAAGTAGTTCAAAGGCAGCATGACAAAGGAATTGAGTTGTCATGAGTTCAAGAGTATTTTCAAGAAGAATTACATTTCAAGCAAGTACTACGACGGTAAGGCCAAAGAATTTTATGAGCTAAAGATGGGATCGATGACAGATGAAGAGTATAGAACTAAGCTCAGGGATCTATTAAGCTATGTATCATATCTTAAATATGAGAAGGTTAAGGTTCAATGATTTTTCAGTGGTTTTCAATTAGCATTTAGAGATCAGATTGATTATGATGAACCTCGGTCACTTAAGGAGGTTATTGGAAAATTGAAACATTGCGATGAATAGTCAAAGTGTAAGAATGAATCCTAGCAAGGATGGAAAGGGAAGGATAATGATAAAGGTAAGGGTAAATGGAAATCGAAAAGAGAAAGGCCTCAAAATGCATAATAGAAAGAAAATGTGGCACCACAAAAGAGGTTCAATTCAGCTAGACTGGGACATGGATCATAGCAGCAACATAGAGGTGATGGTATTGAATGGTTGGAATGTCGGACATGCGGTAAGAAACACCTTAAGAGATATTTTCCACAAAATCATAGTGGTATGCCTCGGATATATAGCACACATGAGGCAGAGACTATTGGGGATGATGGATAGAGTGTTCCTCATATCTATGCAGCACTGGACAATAGACAGGCAGACCGTCAGAGATGGACAATAAGCTTTGTGATCAAGTTGTTTCTATTTTTATTGAACCTAGATATAATTATAGTTATGTTAATCCTGACTTGGTGGATAAGTTTGGTTTGAATAAAAAAGTGCATGCAAAATCTTGGTTAGTGCAATTGGCTATAGGTACAAAGAAAAGATTTCATCATTGGTTAAGATGTTGCACATTTGATTTGAATGGCATGTCTAGAGTAGCACACTTGAACATATTCTTGTTAGGATCATATAGTATGCTATTATGTATGGCCTGACTATACCTTCAATGTTCACTGGACTAAGGTGGATTGTTATGACAAAGTCATTGAGTGCTTGGATGACAATGGGGAACCAAGATTCTTACAAGAAAAGAAGAAAGCCACATTAGTTAGCATGGTGACAACTATGCAGGCCAAGCGTAGTCACAGGAAAGGTGGTGTGTTATATGTAGTTCATATTTCTAGTGACAAAGGTAAGGAGGTTGAGGATGCAGAAGTTTTGAGTAGGTACCTAGTTCTACAACAGTTTTATGATGTATTTGCTATAGATATTTGAGAGTTTCCACCTCACAAGGAAGCATAATTTTTTATTGAGTTAGTTCTAGGGAAAGATCCAGCATCAAAAGCACCTTACTTGATGATCACACCTGATTTGGTAGAGTTGAAGTTGTAGCTAAAAGCGATGCTTCACAAAGGATACATTTGGCCAAGTGTATCGCCTTGGGGTGCACCGGTATTGTTTGTGAACAAGAAGGATGGTACTCTCAGATTATGCATTGCCTACAGGAACTTAAACAAAGTGACCATGAAGAACATGTATCCATTACCAAGGATTGATGACCTTTTTGATCAACTAAAGGGAAAAGAAGTGTCCTTGTAGATTGATCTAAAATCCAGATATCATCAGGTACACATTAAAGAGGAGGACATTTACAAGACAACTTTCCAGAACAGGTATGGGAATTATGAGTTTGTCGTAGTTCCATTTGGTTTAAATAATTCTCCAGCTATCTTTACGTGTTTGACGAATACTGTGTTGCACCTGTATTTGGAAAATTTTATTATTGTGTTCATTGATTACATATTGGTATATTCTAAAAATGAGGAAGAGCATGCCGAGCATTTAGCAGTAGTATTGAGGTTGTTGAGAGAGCATCGGTTGTATGCTAAGCTCATGAAATGTAGTTTATTTCAAAATGAGGTACATTACTTGGGACATGTTGTTGCTAAGGAGGGAATAACAGTGGATCTAGAAAAGGTAAGAGGTATGATGGATTGGGAAGCTCCCAAGAATGTGGATGAGGTGAGATATTTCCTAGGATTGGTAGGTTATTACAAGAGGTTCATTAGGAACTCCTCACAAATTTCTTGTCCTACTGTATCATTACACATGACAGGTAAAAAATTTGAATCGATAGAGGAGTGTGAGGTCAGTTTTGAGTAGCTTAAGTAGTTTTTGATACATACTCCAGTGTCAAATATCGCAGATACAGACAATGAGTTTGTATTAAGTACATATTCTTGCAAGAGAGGACTTGGTGGATTCCTTATGCATGAAGGATAAGCAGTATGCTATGAGTCATGGAAACTAAATGAGCACAAGCAACTCTCCGACGCATGATCTTGAGCTAGTAGGGATCATACATACATTGAAAATGTGGAGGCACTATCTTCTTGGCAGGAGGTTTCATATTGATGAGTGATCAGAGTGGATTGAGATATCTATTTGACCAGTCAAATCTCAATGCCATGAAAGCTAGATGGTTTTCCACAATCAGTGAGTTTGATTTTAAGATCAATACATCAAAGGAAATGAGAATAGGGTCGTAGATGCTCTTAGTAGGTGGATACAACTAAATCATATAGTAACTATGAGTTCCCATGGAACAAATCTACAGGATAGGATCTTGCAGGCAGGTCAACAGGATGACAAGTATATGGAGATTATGCAAAGGTTGCAGTCAAGTATAGGTATAGGTACAGGGAGTGATACAGGTACATATGCAAGTAGTGGTACATGTACAAGTACAAATGCATGTCTACAGGATGTGGACTATTGTCTCATGACATATGGATTGATCAGATTTAGAGACATGATATATGTGTCAAACAACAGTGAGCTCAAGAAGGTGACCTTGAGGGATTTTAATGTGAAATTGTATTCAGGTCAACCAAGCTATTAGAAGACATTGACCATAGTGAAGAAGTTTTATTATTGGCCGAATATGAAGAAGGATGTAGCAGATTTTGTGGCTAGGTGTTTGGATTGTCATTAGGTGAAGGCAGAGTGTAACCATCCAAGTGCACTGATACAACCGATTGTGATTTCAGACTGGAATGGGAGGTCATTTCCATGGAATTTATCACAGGTTTTCCGAGGACAGTGAGATAGCATGATTCCATCATGGATGTTGTGGACAGGTTTACAAAGGTTCCGCACTTCATTCTAGTGAAGAAATGTATTTAACTAGTGATGTGGCACAGGTGTTCATCAGAGATGTGGTCAGATTGCATGGTGTTCCAAAGAAGATTGTGTCAGACAGGGATGTAAAGTTCACTTTCAAGTTTTGGAAGTAGTTGTTTGCAAGTTTGGGCACATATTTTGCCTTCAATATAACTTATCATCTATAGATAGATGGAAATACTGAGACGGTCAACAGGATATTGGAGGACATGTTGATGATGTACGTTATGCATCAATAGTGAAAGTGGGAAGAGTATCATTTAGTGGTAGATTTCTCTTACAACAATGGGTATTAGAAATCTTTGAAGATTAGTCTATTTGAGGTATTATATGGTCAAATTTGCAATACTCCCATCAATTGGAGTGATCCAATTAACAAGGTACTAATTAGACCAGACATGTTAGTAGACATGGAGTGTGAAATATAGGTAATCAAGAAGAATTTGAAAGAAACACAGGATAGGCAGAAGATCTATACAAATTAGAATAGATTGTTTAAGGAGTTCTAGGTTGGGGAACATGTGTACTTTTTCATCAAACCAAAGAATAGATCCTTGCAAATTGGATCATATGCCAAGATGGCACCCCAGTTTTGTGGACCTTTCAGGATTATTGAGAGGACCGGACTAGAAGCCTATCGACTTGCACTACCTCCAATAGTGAATGTACATGATGTTTTCCATGTGTCATTTCTTAAGAAGTATTTTAAAGATGTTGATCATGTGATTGAATGGTATGTATTACAAGTGGAGCGAGATGGATAATTCCACCCAGATCCTCAGTGTATATTTTAGAGAAAGGTGCTCATGGTTCGGAACTATGAAATCAAGAAGGTTAAAGTGTAGTGGAAGCACTTTGGGCTCAATGAAGCTACATGGGATATGGAGGATCAAATGTAGCCTATGTATCCTTGCTTATTCATTAGTTGAGCGAATGTTTTGGTATATGTATTTGGTATATGTTTTGGTGATGTTTGGTATATGTACATATGTATGTGGATGTAAATACCACCATGAGATAAGTTATAAATCTCTAATAAGCAGTATGGGTGTCATGTTATTATGATGTTATGTTGTCATGTTGGTTTTCTTCTTAGTAGGGTGATCATTGTAAATACTGAATTGAGCTATGTTATAAAGTTTGATGGGTGAAATGTTTTCTTTTCAGTGGTTTTGCTGAGGTATAAGTGTGGTTCAATACCGAGGACAATGTCCCTCGAGGGGGAGGGTTCTGTAACAGTTCTGGTGAAAATTCCATGTAACAAAAGTTAATAAGGGAAAAATAATAACCACAGTTGATGGGACACTTATTCCAAGTTTAATGTTGGGTAATAAATCCTAGTATGGGCGTTCATTTGGTTTATTATGGCTAAGAAAATTGGCAAAGAAAATGGCTAATACATTTGGAAAGAAAAAATGGCATTTTTGGCACATTTATTGATGAAAGTAATTTAAATTAGGAGAAAAGGAAGGTGAAAGGTCACAAGTTGCATGTGAGGAGGAAAATGAAGGAAAATAATGGAAAATAGAGGCCTAATTGATGAAAAGGATTTTGAGGATTAATTTGTAACCTTTTGTTAGTTTAGTTTTGGAGCTCTCTCATTATTCTCTCTCTCACTCACTCTTGGACACTTCGAGTTTTCTCGGAGAACTTTGGCATTCAATCAAGAAAGGAAAAAAAAGGCAAGAGGAAGGAAGGATCAAGAAAGGAAGAGCAGGATCAAGCATCTACAACATGATTCTTTGTAGGTACTGATTTGCTTGTGTGTCTTCCTTGCTATATTTTGCATGCATGGTGGTGCATGTCCTTCTTTGTTTTTATGGCATGGATTTTTCCAAGTGTGATAATGTTTTCATCCTAGCCTTCCACTTTTGGATAGCCATGGTGTGATTCGGTTCTCATGTTTTGGTTGAGATGGATTGTTGGATGGATTCGAAGTTGAGTGAGGTGGATCTCCAAAAGAAAGAACACATGGCCTAGTGATCGATGGATCAGACTATGGATTGCAATAAAGCCACTGACCTAGTGACCCCTGAACCAGACTGTTGGTTGTGATAAATCTAGGTATTGTGTGCCTTGGTGGGACTAGGAATCCTTGACTAGTTAATGGTGGGATATACAATAAATCCTAGAGGTGGTTTCCCTTTATTAGGCCTAGGAATCCTTTTCGGTGAATGGCGAGATATACGGTAAATACTAGAGGGTGGAGTCTTAGTCTAGGTCCTAGTGATCCCTGGATCAGACTATGGATTGTGGTAAAGCCTGAGAGAGTAGGAGACAAGAAAATTCCTCACGGTGTAGGTGCAGAAATTTGGTGGCATCCATGCTTGTTTTTCGCTAGTGATTGGGTCTGATTTCTATTGATGAGGGTGAGGTGGTTTATCCTTGGGATGCCCTAGTTGGTTCTTTTGGTTAGAGTCCCACATTGATTCTTTCAATATAGCATGGGGGTGATTGGCTGAAGAGAGATATGGCTCAACTAATTTATTTTCGGGTGGAAGGTGGTAGCCATCCTGGGTTGGCTTTTGCATTTATTAATAAGAGGTTCTTACCTTGGTATATTATGTGTAAATGTATTGGTTTATATGTGGATTCTATGGTTGAGGTATCCTTGATAGTTGTATTGTTATTATGTTGGTTATAATATGTTTTATGATAGGGATGATGTATGGCTCTCCTCATGTTTTGATTTGTAAATGAATGAAAAATGTATCTATGACCTAATAGATGATAATGTAGTTAATGATATAAGGGAGAAATGCTTCTTAGCGATTCTCATATAAGTATGAGACCCCTATGCCCAGATCTATTGGTTAAACCTGTAGATTACATATTTGTGACATGTTTGACGAAATGCCTATCATGGCTAGTAGGGGTCTAGTTAAGTCATTTTTCATATAATTGGATTCATATCATTATTCTGTTGTTACCTCTTATTTTTTAAAGTGTCATTGAGTTCTGTGAAGTGACCAGGGATCTGGGCCTTAAAATGTGGCACAAATCCCAGAGTCACGGGCACAAGTATGAGGAGAAAACTCCCCAGACACATGCATACCCATGTTATGGGAGCATATGGAGCCTCCTAGATTCATGCATGTCCATACCAAGGGATAATCTAGGGGTTTAATTGTTTAAAACTTCAGTTTATCCCAGGGGTTGGTTACCTGAGTGATTGGGATGGCTCCTAGAAGTTTGTTTGTTGATGTGGAAGGTCTATGTGGTGTGTTTCCATCAATTCCACTTCCTTAAGATCACCTAACACATATTTCATTAAATATGGAAGTATTCAGTGGATCTAGAATTTAGAACTTCAACTAGATTAAGTTTTTTCAAAATGAGGAATTAGAAAGTCACTTAATTCACTAATTTTAATGTAGATATTCACCATTGTTGTGTAAAAATTAGCATGATAAACTTTATAAAACAAATTTATATAAAATTGCTAAAAAAAA
>APFE031339396.1:0-46183 GCA_000404065.3 Pinus taeda | reverse complement strand
AATGCATCGTTTTGATTAGTTGTTTGTGGAAAAACTATAATGAAGTCCACTAAAATCACTTCCCACTTCCATTCCAGAATGGGAATGAGCTACAATAATCATGTCAGATGCTTGTATTCAACCTTCACTTTCTAACATTCGATACATTTAGAAATAAAATTGGTCATTTCTCTCTTTAAATCAAGTCAATAATAAAGCTTTTCGATGGTCGTTATAGTCTTTTGTTAGCCTAGGTGGCTAGAATAGGGCTTTGTATGAAATTATTTTAATATTAGCCTCTTCAAGTTGCTTTCCTTTGTCATATAAATCCTATTCTTGAATATGATCAATCCACCCTCAAAGAGTGTGAAGTTGTTGTCCTTCACCCCTCCTCGTTCTTGCTATAATTTTTCTTTTAATTGTTGATATTTGTAATCTTGTTGACTAGCCACTTCAATTATTGCTTCAAGATTGGTCCCATAGGAACTTATGGTTGATGTATGGCACATTTGTACCCTTATGTCGAGTGCATCAACAACTCGATTCTCTTTTCCCTTAATGTATCTTATTTCGAAGTTGAATTCACTAATTGTGGCCAACCATCTATCTTGTCTGGCATTTAATTTGGGATGATCAAATAAATACTTTAGCGATCCATGATTAGTCATTAAAATGAGTTTCCTACCAAGGGGAAAATGTCTCCACATCTTCATTTCATGGATGATGGCAACCAACTACAAGTCACGTGTCATAGTTTTTCTCATGCTAATTTATCTTTCTTGATTCATAGCACACCACTTAGGCTTCCTGCATCAAGACTCCACCATTTCCCTCTTTGTAGGCATGTGTGAAAACCACAACATAATTTTCAAGGTTTGTTATTGTCGAGTGATAAAAATGTGTCTTTTTAACTCCTAATTATCTCCACATTAATTGTCAACCCAGGGATGACTTTTTATTTCAAGAGTGTACTCAGTCTGAGGCGGCTATTTACTCAAGAGTAATGTTTGGCAGTATAGTGCTTAAAATCCAAAAGTAAATGAATGCTTGAAACAAAATCTAATTAGAACAGTGAAAAACTCAAATGCTCTGTAATTAAATCATTCACTCAAACAACCATCAATTGAGGATACAGTAGTAATAACTCAGTCCTCTAGAGATTGATGCAATTGAAAAGGCACTCAAAAGAAGGATCATCAAATTGGGAACTAGACAACATATGTCAATGTTCACTACAGTCTCAGACCTTCTGCACACCAAAGCAATGATGATTTTCGAATGACAAGAAATGGAACATCATCTACTTCTATAAATAGGATTGAACAACAAAAATCTATCCTATGTAAATGAATGCAGCAATAATTATAATATTCAAGAATTAAATTAAATAGCAAACAGAAATGGAACAACAGATTACCAAAGATAAAGTATAGAACAACAGATTAAATCTGAATGTACAACAACCCAAGTCAAGCACGCAACACACTTATCATTAAAAGGGACAGTAATATGAGCTTCGATATGCATAAATCACGACCATGAAATAATAGCAATTGTAACGGAACAATAATTGTTTCAGAACAACAATGATCACAGAACGACACTTTTGAATAAACAGCAGTCACGATTTAAGAATAAATCATACGGTAGTACCAATTCAAGAATATACAATGCGGTTAACTTGTAATCTGTAAGGAACAACGATGCTATATGATTTGCCAAAATAAACAATAATGTGATGCAGGGTTAGAATCATAGCATTCCCATTGTAAGTAACAATAATATTCAATCAAGTATAACAGAGCCGATATGTGAAACAGTAAAGCGCTTTAGATTACTGAGCAGAATAAAAGAAAGAAATCAAACCACACATGAATCGTAAAGATATAATACAGCAGCAGTGTGCTCCACTAGAGGCTGGGCCCTTAGCCGCCAACAGATGCTGCTGGGCTACTTCAGATGAGAAGAATGGACAACAACTCCCAAATCAGGTATTAATCATTAAACTATGAAATAATTACAATAGTTGAAGCTTTGAGAATTACAACATGCAACAATCTCCTTTTCCTCCTGTTCTATCCTATCATGAATAATCACTCTTGAATCTCCCGTTCTGAATCCTCAATTCTCCATCATTTTTTCATCCCCATCTCTGATCTCTATTTTCATTTAAATAGAGAGAGATCAGAGAGCAGTTACAATAGAGATAATTACAACATGATTTCTATTACAAAATTGGATTGTTTCCAACCAATTGATCAACAAGAAAATATATTTCTATCCATCTTTCAACAAAAGCAAGGCGAATTTGGCTTTGCAGCTGAGGTTTGGAGGACGGCCGCAACAACAAATCTGAGAAAATCGTGCTCAAAGAACTCTGCATTTCTCTCAGTACAAGCCGAATTTGGGCAAACCGTTCTAAACAAAATTAATTGGGTCTGTTCTGGACAAAACCCATGTTCCAGATTTTCCAGATTCTTCTTCATTTGTCCAAAATCTCAACTGCAAAACTGTCGCTTTTTATTCTAGCGAATTTCTGAGTTGGCACTTTTAATGATCAAATCTTCAATCTGGAAATTATCTTGGAGGCTAAAAATAATGAATAATGTTACAACCAATTTATTAAAAAAATCATGTATAATCATCAATTTACTAGAAATAAAGGAGAAGAACTAATATTCATCCATAAGAGCATAAATCATTTATAAAATGGATTTATATAATAAATTATAATAAATAACATGATAAAGAAGAGTAAAAATGGCTGAAATAAGTGTTAAAAAGTGGTCGTATTTACAACCCCACATACCCCCACACCGAATATATTGCATGTCCTCATGCAACCCAAAGACAAAACCCATGTGTTAACCAAGCAATAAAAAAATTGTTCATCCCAGCTCATGGAATGGATAGAACAAATGAATTCTTCCTTAATTAATGAATATTCACTTTTAACAATCTTGATGAAGGCATAACAATGAAGTTGCAACAAAATATGATATAAGTGACAACAACTTTCACTAACCTTTTTCTCAAAAACTATAAACCAGCTTTTGTTGAAATGTTGCAAGTAAATTTGTAATATATGAATGCCTCTATGATCCAAAAATCAGATCGTTTTGATGCACTGATCATGAGATATAAACAAAATGGCTGTCGTGATAGTGCATGATTTCTGAAATTTTATGAACCAATTTAACTTGAAATTATCTGGGTTTGTGTATTTTAATGATACGTCTATGTTTTCCAGAAATCACAAAAATTGAGTTCATAATTTTAGAAATATTATGGAAATAATTTTCTACGCTGTGTAAAAATGAAATTGTATGCCTTAAATGAGAAAGAAAGTAGAAAACATCCTCCATGCGTAGCAATTCCTCCCCCTCTCTGAAAAATTAGCATGCCCTCATGCGATGCTAGAAACAAAATTGAGGTGGTTGCTACCATCTGTTGAATTCTATGTTTGGTGTAAAACAACATGGAATAAGGGAGGTGTTGAGAATGAATAAGAATAGCAATGGATAATAAAGAATATGAATGACATGGTCATAAGAAATAAATGAATGAAAGAAACACTTCCCCAAATTGAAAGATGATATGCCGCTGAAAAATGGGAAGTGGTACAGATGTGGATTGGAGGATGATAAATGATGCTCCAAATGGATTTTCATGAAATTCTCCCAAATTCGTAATAAATAAGAAATTATGCCATTTTACCTGAATTTGTACCTCCAAAAAGAAAAATATGGAATGACATGTATGGACTGGGAGTTGTTGAAGCGGATGTGGGCAGAGTTGGTGCTGAAAGTGATGCAAAAGGTGGAATCCAAGTAAGCACATAATGTCTGAAGAATCGTTCGTGTTCGCGAGTTGCTCGAGCTGCTTCTATTAGTTGCAATAGTGTGGTCATGCTGCGAATAAAGTTTCCCCCCATACTTGTTGATTTCGTGTAAACAAATCACTATTTTTCATACAATGTTCTTGAATCCATATTGTTAGTTTTGAATAGAAACAGGTAAGATGCATGCAAAAATTTCAATCAGAAAAACTTATGTATACATGCAATATCAATATTTTGTCAAATCCACAAGTTATGGTAGAGTGTAGTAATCATATAGCATGCAATCCCATAATGCATACATTTCCCTCTCCAATTAGAAAAGGAATTCCATGACCATAACGCATATGAGGGGTGTTGTGCTGATGGCAAGGCAAGGGAATAAACAATATAGTAGTAAATGAAGCAAAGTACACATATCAATGATAGGATAGCGAGAGTTATGGTTATAATGAGAGCAAAGTGTGTAACGATAGTTATGAATAAAAGATAAGACGCTTTGGATTGATGATAAGTTATGAAAAAAAGATAAAAAATGACAACAAGATGCCAAAAAGATGCTTTGCTAATGGTATTCTAGCTGAAAAATGATGTGATTGATCATAAAATAATTTCTCATGCATAAAGGTTCAAAATAGGGAAAAACATTAAGGAAATAACTTCTCCGATAAAAAGAAAGAATAAGAAAAGGGTATTATGGTAATAATTGACGATAAGATATAAATTCAATACCATAAGCAGAGCCTCTGCTGCCAGCAGACGTCCATAGCCTCGGTAGGGTTTCTTTTTAACCCATACGAGCCAGGATACTCAATTTATAACTAGAGAGTTCCAGTGTTGTTCTACAAAAGAGATCAGTGTGCTGGCGTGGTAGCCAGATAACCACACTGCCATTCACTAGGATGTAGCAAAAGTGATCAGGTCGGCTCGTGATGAGACCTCCTGTTCCAAGGATAATTTGGTTATCCAATGGATCATAACCCTGGTGTGGTGGCCATAATGAGAATGCCACTTTGTTACAACGTTATGAACATGGTAGGCTGGCTCATAATGAGACCCCCTATCCTCCATCTACGAACAAAATTTTGTTGTTATTACACATTTTTATAATAAAAGGAGGGAGGCTCAATACTCCTTAAGAGTAGGGATGGTGGAAGAAGTTTAACATGTCAATAGAAAAAAATATACCCATAATCTCATTTATTACAGACAGAGAAGATTATAACCAAGAAGGGTGGAACCAACATGGTATTAAGGTGATCAATCAGTATCATGTACAACAGAAAACAATGCAGTAAAGTAGTATATAAATAATTGCGTCTCTTTTGAAAAGATTCTATCATCAAGGAGTTGTCCTATTAAAGATCATAACGTGAATGATATTAATTTTCTTCAAAAGAATCCATAATTCTTGTCCTCATAAAAATAGTGTACTTCATGCTATGAAAGGGAATCAGTAAAATGTGGTTGAGATGAACTAGGAATAATCCCACAAGAGGAAGGAAGCGTTGCTCTCTAAAATATTCCCAAAGTGTTGATTTTTGAAGGAACAGCAAAAACACTCAAAAAGAAAGTGGTGTTCTGTGTAGGGAACAACAAAGAAAATGCATACCGAAAAAGCAAAAATACACAAAAAAGTGTTGTTCACTGTAGGGAACAACAAAAAATACATGTGAAAAAGTGTTGTTCCTTAAGAGGAACAAAAAAAATGTGAAAATGTTGTTCCTTTAAAAAAGAACAACAAAAATGTGAAAGTGCAGAAATGTTGTTCCATTTCGAAAAGGAACAACAAAAAGTGAAAGTGCATAAGTGTTGTTCCATTCGGAAAGGAATAGCAAAACGTGAAAGTGCATAAGTGTTGTTCCATTCGGAAAGGAACAACAAAACGTGAAAGTGCAGAAGTGTTGTTCTATTCGGAAAGGAACAGCAAAACGTGAAAGTGCAGAAGTGTTGTTTCATTCGGAAAGGAACAGCAAAACGTGAAAGTGCAGAAGTGTTGTTCCATTCGGAAAGGAATAGAAAAACGTGAAAGTGCAGAAGTGTTGTTCCATTCGAAAAGGAACAGAAAAACGTGAAAGTGCAGAGGCGTTGTTCCATTCGGAAAGGAACAACAAAACATGAAAGTGCAGAAGTGTTGTTCCATTCGAAAAGGAATAGCAAAACGTGAAAGTGCAGAAGTGCAGCTCCATTTGGAAAGGAACAGCAAAACGTGAAAAAGGAACAACAAAATGAACCGTGGGAAAGGAACAGCTGACACAAAAGGTGTTGTTCTTTTGAAAAATGATCAGCAAAATGAAAATGTTGTCCCTTTGGAAAAGGAACAACAGAAACAACAAAAGTGCACACAAATGATGTCCCTTTAGAAAAGGAACAACAAAATGCACAAGCATAAAATGCAAGCATGCAAAGAATGAATTAGTTGTTCACTGTATTGATGCTGATGATGGGTTACAACTTGAACGAAGCAACACCTGAAACGCAAAATATAAGGGAGATCAAAAAAGAAATAACATTTTATTTAAAAACAATATGTAAATAAATAAATTAAGTTACAACAGCTATGATATTATGTAAAAAAAATGATCTATTCGAAAAATGTTTTGGCAGCAAAGACATGACATGGATCTTAAAATGGAAATCAATTCTTCATTTCTTCTATTATGAATCCGTTGGGTAATGAGTTGGATGAAATTCCCTTGTTTCATTAAAATTTCTTTCAAGAATCACTTGTCCATAAATTGACCTTTTTCTCCTAGGCCCTGCAAAAAACGAGTATCTACCTGCAATAAAACATTAAATCATGGAGAAAAGAGAGGTGTGCGGGCTCCCCTAATCCAAGAATTATGCAAAAAACTAACAAGTAGTAAATATGTAGAACAAATCCATGGAGAAAATAACAAAGTAAAATTTATTTGTTACCTATAGAAGAGTAGTGGCCAATCATGCTAACCTGCAATGTTTTAATCACAAATTCTTTGTTTTTCGTCCAAATTGAGTGATTCCAAAGCTAGATGAGAGCTAATTCAAAGGTGTATCTCCAATAGAAACAGGTTTTAAAATTTCAATGATATGATATGTCAATTTTAGTTAGAAAAACCTGCATAACAGAGTCATTTTCGATTACCCAACTTAAACCAACAGTTGATATTTCAAGCATAAATTTTTCATTTGATGTTGGATTCAAATGATTCAAATTGAAAATTAAATTAGATTCATCTATGTATCTTCAATAGAAACATGTTTTTAAGACAAGAAGAATTGATAGATAAAATACTCTAAGGAACATTCGGAAAAATAGAGTTTTAAGAGTGCTGATTTATGATAGGCAGTCAGTATTTTGATCATAACTTCCCCATACGATATTGAAAATGAGTGATTCCAATTTCTTTGTAAACTAAATTCATAGGGAAATCTACCATTGAAACATTTTTTAAATATTCATTCATTTAGGCCTCCAAAAACCGACTGTCCCAACTCTGTTCCTGAGCTGCCCGCTAGACACCCTGTCAATGTTTTGGTTCTAACTTTTTCGTTTCAAATCCAAATTGAGTGATTCAAATTGGGTTGGAAATTAGAAATCAGGGGATAATTAATATAAAAATATGTTTTAAACATATTCCCTTTTGGTCCCTCAAAACATGATTGTCCCGACTGTTTTTTCAAAAATTTCATCAAGCCCGCGAGCCAAAAAAAAATGGCATTCAAGCAATTTTTCAAATTGGTGATAAAAGTGAATATGAGTGTTTGTAGAAATATTATTTCCATTATAATTCATCTACATAAACAAATAAATTGAAACATTTACCAATGATGTTGGTTTCGATAGCGTGTTGCAACAAAAAAAACAACTAGTTTTACATTAAAAAAAACCAAAATGCATTTATTTATTCCCTCATTTATTTTTTTCTACACTAACCTATTTTGATTTGAAAAATGAATATGACTACGTATATGAGTACTTCCAATGGAACCATTTTCGAAATAAGGCCTCTAGTATGTACATACCCAAATTTGAAAAATGCATGTTGATAAAAATTAGGGTATGAGAAGCCAACTTCCCTTGAAAAAATGGTGCCAAAAATGATAGAGTGAAACCAATCTTCAATATATCCGTTACTTTCTTGATTGCCCATAACCATCAT
Organism: Pinus taeda; assembly: GCA_000404065.3. Classification (NCBI taxonomy): domain Eukaryota; kingdom Viridiplantae; phylum Streptophyta; class Pinopsida; order Pinales; family Pinaceae; genus Pinus; species Pinus taeda. The sequence continues at coordinate 38,224 of APFE031339396.1, read as the reverse complement.
ACCATGAAGTTCTTGAGATTTTGAAATGGTTTGTTGACGCATACTAAAAGAAACCTCATTTTCTTCCATAGATTCTACAATTTTTGAATTTGAAACATTCTTAATCTCATTGTAAGTTTTCTCTAATGGCACATGTGAGATAGAATGGGTGGGAAAGGTGGGTAAATTTGGCAGTTCAACACTGTAAGCATGTTGTATTGGTTTATTATGGTGAGGGTGTGGAATTAGTTGAGAAGGAAAATGTGTAAGGGATGGAGCATTTTGATGATGTGGTTGATTGGGTTGCGTGAATGGTTTTGGTGAGCAAGCAAGATGTTGTGGAAAAGCTGATGAAGAATATGGAGAATGTGCTTGTACTACAAGATGACAGAGAGTAGTCATGCAATCATAAGGTGAACCATGCCAAACTTGTAGACAAGATTGATGGTTATATTGACATGGCTACCCTAACACATTAGTATTCCATAATGGATTATGCAAGTAAGAGAATGGAGAAGAAGGGTTTTGAACCATACTTGTAGGCCATGATTTCCATGGTTTTGACCTTGTTGCAGTTTCCTCTTCTCTTTGATATGCTATTTCCATCCTAGATAAGGAAGAGTGAGTATCTATGAGATGCTCATTTCGGTCATGAGGGCAAAACACTTCATCCAATTCTTGATTTTTCTGAACCTGCAAAACATCCAATTTTGCATTTAGAGAGCTACTAAAATCAACTTTAAAATTTTCAAATAAAGCATTGATTTCATCTCTTGTCTCCTATTCTTGTAGCAGATTTGGAAAAGAAAGAACAAACATCTCTAGAATTCTTACCAGCCTTGGAGATTCCTCTTGAATACCTTATGCACAACTCACAAACATCATCATATGATAACTGAAAAACATCACTTTTTCCTATCAGATTTAAGAGTTCTAAAAATTCATCTTTGATTCCTTTAAGAAGGAGTGTTTTTAATATCTCTTTTTCCAAATGCTTATGTTTTGATTTTTGAAGGTTATATTGAAATCAATCTACATAGCCCTCCAAGCTTTCATCTTCCCCTTGTATCATATCGAAAATATCTTCATTGGCCTTGCAATAGTCTTGGTACTTCATCAAGAATATGTTCTTCATGTCCTCTCATGTTTGGATGCAATTCCCACCTAGGCTCATGAACCATCGGAGAGCTGCTCCTTTTAAAGTAAGAGGAAACATTTTCAATCTTTGATCATTAGTACAATAATCATATCCTCTACAAAGTATTTCGAACTCAAATAAAAATGTATCTGGATCTTCATTTGCTAAACCATGAAAGTTTGGTAAAGAAGATGGGGGAATTATGTGCATTTGTGTCACTCCTCCTAGATCTTTGATAGGAAATTCAAAAGTAGAAATGTGAGCCATTTCTTACCATAATATAATATGTTCTTCATGTGTTTCTTCGAGGCTCCTTCTTCAAATGTTCCTGTCAATTGGTTAGTGAAATGGGTGGTGCTTACATCACCACTTGAGAGAAATCATGAGATTTGTTTTTCAAAATTTCTATTTTTTTCTTAGTCATTCACAAAAATTCAAACATCTATTTCTACCCCAAGTTCTTTAACAATTATGTTGGAAAGCGGGTGGGGGAGTATGGTTTTTACATGCTCCGTACGCAGGTTCTTACCTTCCGTTTTTAATACCCAATTCTCTCCTAACAGGCACTCATAAGATGCACACAACTCTTTAAAAATGGCTACACTCTCCCCGGCAACGGCGCCAAAATGTTGAGCGATAAAAATGTGTCTTTTTAACTCCTAATTATCTCCACATTAATTGTCAACCCAGGGACGACTTTTTATTTCAAGAGTGTACTCAGTCTGAGGTGGCTATTTACTCAAGAGTAATGTTTGGCAGTATAGTGCTTAAAATCCAAAAGTAAATGAATGCTTGAAACAAAATCTAATTAGAACAGTAAAAAAACTCAAATGCTCTGTAATTAAATCATTCACTCAAACAACCATCAATTGAGGATACAGTAGCAATAACTCATTCCTCTAGAGATTGATGCAATTGATAAGGGACTCAAAAGAAGGATCATCAAATTGGGAACTAGACAGCATATGTCAATGTTCACTACAGTTTTAGACCTTCTGCACACCAAAGCAATGATGATTTTCGAATGACAAGAAATGGAACATCATCTACTTCTATAAATAGGATTGAACAACAAAACTCTATCCTACATAAATGAATGCATTAATAATTATAATCTTCAAGAATTAAATTGAATAACAAACAGAAATGGAACAACAGATTACCAAAGATAAAGTATAAAACAACGGATTAAATCTGAATGCACAACAACCCAAGTCAAGCACGCAACACACTTATCATTAAAAGGGACAGTAATCTGACCTTCGATATGCATAAATCACGGGCATGAAATAACAACAATTGTAGCGGAACAATAATTGTTTCAGAATAGCAATGATAACAGAACGACACTTCCGAAAAAACAGCAGTCACGATTTAAGAATAAATCATACGGTAGTATCAATTCAAGAATATACAACGCGGTTAACTTGTAATCTGTAAGGAACAACGATGCTATATGATTTTCCAAAATAAACAATAATGTGATGCAGGGTTAGAATCATAGCATTCCCGTTGTAAGTAACAATAATATTCAATCAAGTATAACAGAGCCGATATGTGAAACAGTAAAGCACTTCAGATTACTGAGCAGAATAAAGGAAAGAAATCAAACCACACATGAATCATAAAGATATAATATAGCAGCAGCGTGCTCCACCAAAGGCTGGGCCCTTAGCTGCTAGCGGATGCTGTTGGGCTACTTCAGATGAGAAGAATGGACAGCAACTCCCAAATCAGGTATTAATCATTAAACTGTGAAATCATTACAACAGTTGAAGCTTTGATAATTACAAAATGCAACAATCTTCTTTTCCTCCTATTCTATCCTATCATGAATAATCACTCTTGAATCTCCAGTTATGAATCCTCAATTCTCCATCATGTTTTCATCCCCATCTCTGATCTCTATTTTCATTTAAATAGAGAGAGATCAGAGAGTAGTTACAATAGAGATAATTACAACATGATTTCTATTACAAAATTGGCTTGTTTCCAACCAATTTATCAACAAGAAAATATATTTCCATCCATCTTTCAACAAGAGCAAGACGAATTTGGCTTTGCAGCTGAAATTTGGAGGATGGTCGCAACAACAAATCTAAGAAAATCGTGCTCAAAGAACCCTGCGTTTCTCTCAGTACAAGCCGAATTTGGGCAAACCATTTCCTTTAGAGTTAATTGGGTCCGTTCTGGACAAAACCCATGTTCCATATTTTCCAGATTCTTCTTTATTTGTCCAAAATCTCAACCGTAAAACTGTCACTTTTTATTCCAACGAATTTCTGAGTTGGCACTTTTAATGATCAAATCTTCAATCTGGAAATTATCTTGGAGGCTAAAAATAATGAATAATGTTACAACCAATTTATTAAAAAAATCATGCATAATCATCAATTTATTAGAAATAAAGGAGAAGAACTAATATTCATCCATAAGAGCATAAATCATTTATAAAATGGATTTATATAATAAATTATTAATAAATAACATGATAAAGAAGAGTAAAAATGGATGAAATAAGTGTTAAAAAGTGGTTGTATTTACAGCCCCACAGTTATTCTTAGCACTGGTGCATTAGTGAGAAATTTCTTAAGTTGATCAAAGCTTGCAACACATTCAACTCTCCATCCAAATTTAACAAACAAAAATACTTTTGCAACCTTTTGAATTTACTAACACCTTTTTTATGCCAACTTAGTAGTATTTTCAGTTTCATTGTAGCTTATGTTAGAAAGTGTTGCAATCATTAATTGGGTCTAGCTTGGGTTTTTGAAAGGAATGATTGTCATTATTCCCACCTAATTTATATTCTTACTAGTGACATGTTGAAAAATCTTTGAGCTTCTGTTGAATTTGGTTTATCTTAGGCACCATCTTCATAATGAGCAGAAGTGCGTGGGAGATTCTTGGGATATATAATCCATTTTTTTGTATAAAGTACTACAATCCATTATATACATTCTTTTAAAATATTAAAAAATCATTAATTCATGTAGAACAAATATATTGTAACAAACTTCCAAAATGTCATTCCTTGTAGGACCTCCAACATGGCCTTTATCAATGATGGGTGCGCTAATCTTCTTAGAGATGAAACATAAGAGAAAGAACAATAAGGAACCTTCCGTTTTCTTCTATCTTTTGTAATTAATTTAAATATTTCCATAGGATCCCAATTCCATACCCTCCTTCGTCATCATAGAAAACAAAAAAAAAACAAAGTAAAGGAAAACAAAGAAAAAAAGCTAACAACAATGTCGAATATGTTACCACACAAACTATCACCTTTAGCTAAAAGTACCAAAAATAACATACTAACCATGTGCAACCTACAATATTTACATTGTCGCCTACCAAATCCTCTACACTTTAGACAAAGGTGTGCATAAGTCAAAGAGGGTTTAACTCATGGTTACTAGGTTCACTTCATGTAGTAATGAGTGGGACTAAAGAGAACCTAGCAACAATGTAATGAAGGATGTAAAAGGTAAATGGGTTTGGAGGTGATGGATGAAGGTGAGTCATGCACCTTATCTATTTGGTCTATGGAGTCATTTAGGCAGTTTAAAGAGGGAAAATCAAGGGTTTATATGCAATGACATGACATATTATAAACTCCTTGACTTGGTTCAATAATAGACTTAGGGTCAACTGTAACAACCCTAGTGAAAATTCCATGTAATACAAGTTAATAAATGCAAAATAATAACAATGGTTGATGGGACACTTATTCCAAGCCGAATGTTGGGCAAGGCATCCTAGTGTGGGTTTTCATTTGGTTTATCATGGCTAAGGAAATTGGAAAACACAATGGTTAAGGCTTTGGAAAGGAAAAATGGCATTTTTGGCACATTTATTTATGAAAATAATGGAAATTAGGAGAAAAGGAAGGTGAAAGGTCACAGGTTGCATGTGAGGAGGAAAATGAAAGAAAATAATGGAAAATGAAGAAAATATAAGCCTAATTGATAAAAAGGCTTCTGAGGATCAGTTGATACCTTTTGTCAACTCAGTTTTGGAGCTCTTTCATTAGTCTCTCTCTCACTCTCACTCTTGGACACATAGTTTTCTTGGAGCACTTTAGCATTGGATTAAGAAAGGCAAAGGAGACAAAAGGAAGGAATGAGAAGGCAAGGGAGAGCAGTATCAAGCCAATACAACAAGATTCTTTGCAGGCATCAATTTGCATGTGTGTTTCCTTGCTAGATTTGGCATGAATGGTATTGCACGTGGTTCTTTTCTGTTATGGCATGGGTTTTGCCAAGTGTGACAGTGTTTTCATCCTAGCCTTTCCATTTCCGAATAAGCCTGGTGTGACAGGATTCTCATGTTTTGGTTGAGCTAGCTTGTCGGATCAAGTCGAAGCTAAGTGAGGTGGATCTCTGAAAGAAAAAACACATGGCCTAGTGATCTCTGGATCTGACTATGGATTTCAGTAAAGCCACTGGCCTAGTGACCCCTAAACCAAATTGTGGGTTTTCGTAAATCCAGGTATTGTGTGCCCCGGTGAGCCTAGGAATCCTCAACCAACTAATGGCAGGATATACAGTAAATCCTAGAGGTGGTTTCCCTTGATTAGGCCTAGGAATCCTTGTTGGTGAATGACAGGATATACAGTAAATCCTAAAGAGTGGAGTCTCGATTTAGGGCCTAGTGATCCCTGGATGAGACTGTGGATTGTGGTCAATCCTAAGAGACAAAGAGACAAGAAAATTCCTCACGATGTAGGTGGAGAAATCCAGTGGCATCCATGCTTTTTTTTGCCTAGTGATCTGGTGGAGATCATGGTAAATCCTGCTATTACATGTGTTTTATGTTGGCCTAGTGATCTGGTGTGGATTGCAGTAAAGCCTTGTTTTTATTGATGAGGGTGAGGTGGTTCAACCTTAGGATGCCCTGGTTGGTTCTTCTGGTTTGAGTCCCACATTCATGCTTGGAATATGGCACGGGGATGATTGGCTGAAGAGAGATTTGGCTCAGCCAATCTATGGTCAAGTAGAACGTGGTAGTCCCATCCCGGGTTGGCATTTGCATTCATTATTTTTTCCTTGACATATTATGTGTAAATGTATTGGTTTATATGTGGATTATATGTGGATTCTATGGTTGATGTATTCTTGATATTTATGTTGTTATTATGCTAGTTATAAGCATGTATTATGACAATTATGATGTATGTCTCTCGTCATGTTTTGATTCGTAAATGAATGAACAATGTATCTATGATCTAATAGATGATAATGCAACTAATGATATAAGGTAACAATGCTTCCTAGCGATTCTTAGATAATTATGAGACCCATATGCTCAGATCTGTTGTTTAAACCCGTAGATTACATATTTGTGACATGTTTGATGAAATGCATGTCATGGCTAGTAGGGGTCCAGTCAAGTCCTTATTCAAGTAATTTCATTTGTATCCTTATTCTGTTATTATCTTTGAGTTCTGAAAGTGTCATTGAATTCTGGGAAATGACCTGGACTCTGGGCCTGAAAAGTGGCACAAATCCCAGATTTGCAAGCATAGGTCTGAGGAGAAAAGTCCCCAGACGCATGCATACCCATGTCGTGGGAGTGTCTGGAGCCTCTTGGACACATGCATGTCCATATCAAGGGAGCATCCAGGGGTTTAATGGTCTAAAAATCCATTTGGTCTCAAGGGTTGGTTACTTGAGTATTTGGGATGGTTCCTAGGAGTTATGTTGTTGATGTGGAAGGTTTGTGTAGTGTGTTTTTGTCGATTCCCCTTCCTTAAGATAACCTAGGAGGTTGAATCCCATTATAGTGGCCTTTCATCACATATTTACCCCTGGTGGTTGGTTACTTGGGTAGATGTGGAGTGAGGGTGTTACAGAGTGGTATCAAAGCATGGTTCACCCCTTGGAATGGATGGGTAGTGTGTGTTCGTCATGCATTCATGTCAGTTGCACGTGTGTTAATACCCTTGTCGTCTATATGCTCGTTGCATATGCATGGTGTCAATCATGGTTGTAGTGATGTCGCCATGTGAAAGGGGATGTTGTTGTTGTGAAGTGTGTCATCATGAGTGTATGATTGGTTACATGTTGTTTATGCTTGCATATTGCTAGTGTACATTGGTATGGTTGTTGTTGTCATACATGAGGTCATGATATGTGTAGTTGATATTGTCATGCATCGATGACTGGAATCTAGCTAGAATGATGTTTATGTTTTGACACACCTATTTGTTATATGTATATATGTTGTTATGATTATGTTTGTACATGTATTACGCTAATTGGTTGATCTTGCAGATGAGATATCCTCCCCAAATTTTGCTAAGGTATGTTGGTTTATTGTGATTTGGTTTAGCTAACATAGTATGCCTTGCAGGAAAAATATCATAATGACTAGCAAGATGGTAAACTACAAATATTCTTCCTATGAATTAGATGAGCAACGTGGTGTTGGGCACTCTTATGGCTTAGCAAACACATTGAGAATCGTGAAGGAATAAATAAGGAGTTGTAAGGTGGAAAATGACAAAATCATACAAGAACAAGAGAAACGGGTAGAGGTTAATTCAATACTCCTTTAGAGTTTGTCGGAATTGCAACGACAGGGGCCACTTTGGACCAGCCATGGATAGGAGGACAAAAATAATGGGGCATATGGTAGTAGGTCTCATGGTGGTCACAGGTCGGATAGAGATGACACACTGAGAGATGGCAGGTTGTTGGATTCTCTGGATAGGAGAGGTGATGGACACGTATTATTCTAGTTCTAGTTTTGACAGGCATCATGATCGTCATCATTATCATCCTTACAGGAGGAGTGATAGGGGATACTTGCCATATGAATTTTAAGAAAGTAAAGACACCTACTTTTGATGGAGACTTGAAGAAACACGAGATGCAAAGGTTTGGATACTTTGGATGAACAAGTTATTTGAGTTGCTTGAGTACACAAACAACATGAAGGTAATAATTGTTGTCTTCAACCTGAAAGATAAAACAAATATTTGGTGGGAATATGTGAAGCGGGTTAGAGACATCAAGACAAAGTACTTGAGTTGGCATGAGTTCAAGAGGATTTTTAGGAAGAAGTACTTGTCAGAGAAGTACTACGACGGTAAGGCCAAAGAATTCTATGAGCTAAAGTTGCAATCAATGACGGATGAAGAGTAAAAGACTAAGTTCCTGGATCTATTGAGGTATGTACCGTATCTTAAATATGAGAAGGCTAAAGTTCAATGATTTGTCAGTGGTTTTCCATATCATTTAGAGATCAAATTGATTATGATGAGCCTCGTCACTTGAGGAGGTTATTGAAAAATTGAAACATTGCTATGAACAACTAAAGCGTAAGAATGAATCCCAGCAAGGATGGAAAGGAAAGGATAAGGATAAAGGTAAGGGTAAATGGCAATAAAAAAGAACAAGGCCTCAGAATGCAAAAGAGAAAGAAAATGTGGCACCACAAAATAAGTTCAATGTAGCTAGACAGAGACATGGATCACAACAACAACATAGAGTTGATGGTACTGGACTGTTGGAGTGTTGGACATGCAGGAAGAGACACCTTAAGAGAAATTGTCCACATAATCAGTGTGGTAGGCCTAAGATATATAGTGCACAGGAGGCAAAAATTGTTGGCTATGTTGGTCAGACCATTCCTCATATTTATGCAGCACTAGATAATAGGCAAGTAGACCATCAAGCATTTATCATTGAGATAGGCGGTAAGCTTTGTGATCAAGTTGTTTCTATATTGATTGGCCCTGGATCTAATTATATTTATGTTAGTCCTGAATTTGTGAATAAGTGTGGTTTGAAAAAAGAAGTGTATGTAGAATCTTGGTTAGTGCAGTTGGCTACAGGTACATAGAAAATAGTTCATCATTGGGTAAGAGCTTGTGCATTTGAGTTGAATGGCATGTCTACAACAATGCACTTGAACATATTTCCATTGGGATCATATAGTATGCTATTGGGTATGGAATGGTTATACCTTCACAGGACCAAGGTGGATTGTTATGACAAAGCCATTAAGTGCTTGGATGACAATGAGGAACCAAGAGTCCTATAAGGAAAGAAGAAAGCAACGTTAGTTAGTATGGTGACATCTATGCATGCTAAGCGTAGTCGTAGGAAAGGGTGTGTGTTATTTGCAGTGCATATTTCTAGTGGCAAAGGTAAGGAAGTTAAGGATGCAGAGGTTTTGAGTAGGTACCCAATTCTACAGCAGTTTCAGGACTTGTTTCTCGTAGAGATTTCAGAGTTTCCACTTCACAGGGAAGTATACTTCTCTATTCAGTTAGTGCCATGGGCACCTCCAACATCAAAATCACCTTACAAGATGAGCACACCTGAGTTGGTAGAGAGAAAGTTGCAGCTGAAAGAGATGCTTGACAAAGGATACATTATGCCAAGTGTATCACCTTGGGGTGCATCGGTATTGTTTGTAAATAAGAAGGATGGTACTCTTAGATTGTGCATTGACTACAAGAAGTTGAACAAAGTTACCATCAAGAACAAGTATCCGTAGTTGAAAAATTGATGACTTGTTTGATCAGCTGAAGGGAGCAACAGTGTTCTAAAAAATTGATCTTAGATCCGGATATCAATCAAGTACACATTAAAGAGGAGGACATTTACAATACAACTTTCTGGACCAGGTATGGGCATTATGATTTTTTTGCAGTTCCATTTGGTTTGAATAATGCTCCAGCTACCTTTATGTTCTTGATGAATAGTGTGTTGTATCCATATTTGGATAAGTTTTTTATTGTGTGCATTGATGACATATTGGTATATTATAAAAACGAGTAAGAGTGTGTTGAGCATTTGGCAATAGTGTTGAGGTTGTTGAGAGAGCATCAATTGTATGCTAAGCTCAACAAGTGTAGTTTCTTTCAGATTGAGGTACATTACTTGGGACATGTTGTCTCTAAGGAAGGCATAAGAGTGGATCCAAAAAAGGTAAGAGATACTATGGAGTGGGCAACTCCTAGAAATGTAGATGAGGTGAGATCCTTCATGGGATTGGCAGGTTATTACAGGAGTTTCAACAGGAACTTCTCACAGATTATTTATCCTATTACATCATTGCAAAGGAAAGGTAAGAAGTTTGAATGGACAGAGGAGTGTGAGGCTAGTTTTGAGTAGCTCAAGCATTTGTTGGTGCATGCACAAGTGTTAAAGATTGCAGATTCATACAAAGAGTTTGTAGTATGTACAGATGTTGTAAGAGAGCACTTGGTGGAGTCCTTATGCAAGATGGACAAGTGGTATGCTATGAGTCACAGAAAATGAATGAGCATGAGCAAAACTACCCGACACATGATCTTGAGCTAGCATCGATCATACATGCATTGAAGATGTGGAGGCACTATCTTCTTGGAAGGAGGTTTGTATTAATGAGTGATCATAGTGGATTGAGGTATCTATTTCACCAACCAAATATGAACGTTGAGCAATCTAGATGGTTTTCCACGATCAATGATTTTGATTTTGAGATCAGATACATCAAAGGAAAGGAGAAGAGGGTCACAAATGCTCTTATTAGGTCGATATAGGTAAATCATATAACAACTATGAGTTCCTATGGGACAATCTACATGATAGGATCTTGCAGACAGGCCCACAAGATGTCATGTATATGGAGATTGTGCACAGGTTGCAGCAGGGTACAGGTACAGGTGCAAGTGCATAGGATGTGGACTATTGTATTATAGAAGATGGATTGGTTAGGTTTAGAGATAGGATATATGTGCCAGAGAGAAGTGAGATCAAGGAGGCGATCTTGAGGGAGTTTCATGTGAAACCATATTCAGGTCACCCAGACTATAAGAAGATGATGACAATAATGAATAAATTCTATTATTGGCCAAATTTGAAGAAGGATGTAGCAATTTTTGTCACTAGGTGTTTGGATTGTCAGCATGTGAAGGTAGAATGTAAGCATCCAGTTGGACTGTTATAGCTGATTGTGATTACAAAGTGGAAATGGGAGGTCATTTCCATGGACTTCATCACAGGTTTTCCCAAGAAATCTAGACAGCATGATTCCATCATGGTTGTTGTGGACAAGTTAACAAAGGTTGTGCATTTCATTCCAGTGACGACTATGTATTCAACTAGTGATGTGGCACATGTGTTCATAAGAGATGTGGTCAGATTGCATGGTGTTCCAAAGAATATTGTGTCAAACAAGGATGCAAAGTTCACTTCCAAGTTTTGGAAGGAGTTTTTTTGCAGGATTGGGAACAAAGTTGGTCTTTAGTACAACATATCATCTGCAAACATATGGATAAACTGAGAGGGTCAAAAGGATATTGCGGGACAAGTTGAGGATGTACGTGATGCATCAACAACGAAAGTGGGAAGAGTATCTTCCACTGGTAAAATTCGCTTACAACAATGGTTATCAAGAGTCTTTGAGGATAAGTCCTTTCAAGGCATTGTATGGGCAGAGTTGTTATACTCCCATCAGGTGGAGTGACCCAGATAACAGCGTCTTGATTGGACCAGACATGTTGGCAAACATGAAGTGGGAAATGCAGGTAATCAAGAAGAAATTGAAAGCAGCACAAGATAGGTAGAAGAGCTATGCAGATCGAAATAGGTTGTTCAAGGAGTTCCAAGTTGGGGAACAAGTGTACTTGCGCATCAACCTGAAGAAGAGCTCATTGTGGATTGTGGATTAGATCATGTGCCAAGATGGCACCCTAGTTTTGTGGATCTTCAAGTTTATTAAGAGAATCAAACTAGTAGCCTATCGACTCACACTCCCTCCGACAGTGAAATTCCATGATGTTTTCCATGTGTCATTGCTTAAGAAGTATGTTAAATATGTTGATCATGTGATTGATTGGTATGTATTGTTGGTGGACTTAGATGGAGAATTCCAGATGGAGTCACAGTGTATATTGCAGAGAAAGGTGCTCATACTTAAGAACTGAGCGATCGTGTAGGTTAAAGTGCAGTGGCAGCAATTTGGGCCCGATGAAGCTACATTGGAGATGGTGGATCATATGTGAGCTATGCATTCTTCCTTATTCGGTAGTTGAGTAGATTTTTGGTATATGTCTTTGGTATATGTTTTTGGTACATGTTTTGGTGATGTTTGGTATATGTACATATGTACGTGGATGTAAATACCACCGTGAGCTAAGTTATAAAGCTCCAATAAGTGGTATGTGTGTGTTGACAGGCCAAAATGTACCACTAACGTCTAAGGGGTCTCCCCTGTGTAAAGTCCCAATTAGACTTCACACTATTTGGAATAGAAGCCCCATCCGGTATGTGGGACCGGCTGACACCATGATTGTTTTCTGCTCTTGATTATCAAAAGAGAAGGTGCCAGAGTGGGGCGAGAATGAAGTGCTCAGGCAGCAAAGAAAAATCAGATCAAAAGTGACAAATTGCAGAAAGAGGTTTAAACAAGTCACAACAATGATAAGAAGAGATAAACGATGAGGGTGATTAGTGAGCTAAAACCCCATCGGACATAATAAATAGGAACATGTTGAAGGTCAATCACGAAGAGTTCACAATAGGTCACCGACATGGCAAGGAACAAGTAAACATAGATTCTAAAGCGAAACATACATGCGAGCATTATGTATCAGTACATAACATCTCGCGTATATGAAAGCACACATACAAATATGGTGAGATACCAGACAGCTAATACAACCACCATCAGTAAGCATGGGAATCAGTGCAAAATGTAAAAGAAAACATCTTATTAACATTACTCCAAATTCAAATACATATCATGCAACTTCTCAATACCCAGTAGTGGAATATGGATTGTTCGTACCATCACTCGGTGCCAAAACCCTACCCTACTGCAAACCCACTCTCCTAGCTACCAAGAGTTGAGTGGTCTTAGCTCTCAAGCATCAATCAACTATCTCTATTGGACTCAACTCAAGTGCTAAAGTCCCATGTCAATGAGGCCTAAGGGAACATTTATAGAGGTGAGGTGATTGCTCACCTACCGTGACCCTTGGCCTTCCTTATGACCTTTTGGCTACCTTCATGACTCTTGAGATTACCCACTTCTTCCTCAGGCCACAATGATTATTACATGCCTAAATCAGACCTAACATAATGACTGACATAATAGTGGGTGATATTTACATCATGATGAAAGAGATAGAGAGAAAGATGTTGAATGGTATTAGAAACCCTAGAATGTTGGGTGCCCAAATCTTGCCATGCTGCAGATGCTTGGTCTTGAGATTGATTCATTTTCTTGCCACTATGCCTCACTTTCCTTCATCTATCTTCTGGTGATGTGCCTTTGAGTTTATTGAAAAGTTACTAGAACTTGGAAGGGATCATCTAGCTCACTGAAGGAAAACCTAGTTGTGCAAGCTCCATGAGAAACCCTAATCCCTTTGCGTAGACCAATACCTATTCTATTCCTTCTACCTGCACACAAATAACATTACTCAGACATAATTTCAGACAAATAATGATAATGGAATTACAACTAGCTAATTTGAAAGAATGACATTAATAAATAATTAATCTAGACCCTTGTGTGGTCGATTGTTGTGCCACAGTATTATCAATGTTGTGGTCTTGGGGGGTCCTCTTGGGCTTCCTCGGCTGTATTCTCATTTACTCTCATTATCGCTTCACTACACATACTGTCCTAGTATCACTGTCTAATCGAGGTCACTAGTGTTCACCAAGGTTAGAAATTGTCATGTTGGCCAGTTATGCAAGGGCAAACTCCGTTTGTGCCCTTAACTCACAATGTTGTTCCTTTTGAATCGGTATTGGTTCTCGGCCCAATATATTCCAATATTTTCCTAATGCTATTGAAAACTCTTCAATTGAAACAAAGATGAGTGATTCTTTGAATTTGTTTCTCCAATACTGCAAATTGTTTCCAAGAGTTTGCTACTGACAACAGGCCACTATTGTTGGGTGTGGAGCATGATAATTTAGAGGTATTTGTTTCAGCCGGATGTATACCCCAGGAAGTTTATACACCGCTCCACGCGGGGGGGACTTGTCCCCCTCGGGAGGGGTTTGAGGGGGCCGATCCCCCCCAACTGGGGGGTCCGGGGGCTAGCGGTCCCCCGACAGGGATTTCGGGGCAGCGCCCCCGAAGCTAAAAACAGATGTAAAATTTCCTTGTAAAAATATAGTAATTTCTAGTCAATCTGGGCCATTCATTAGGCGAATGATCTGACAGTAGAACTTATGTTTAGTTTAGGGTTTTTTTCCCTAGAAGGCAACCCCTCTCTTTGTATGAGGGCATTGTATTTTTGAGGTTGTGTAATAGATGTGTATTCTCCGAGCGAGAAACAGAGAGGTGAGACTATGAGAGAAAACAGAGGATATTACAGTGGATCTGTTATAGGTTGTGACTCTTCATTTTGCTAGATAATAGAAAGGAAGGACTAGCTGTTCGGGGTGGGCGTAGCCCAAACTGGGTGAACCACGTATATCTGTGTCTCTCTGGTTTTATGCATTTTCTGTGTTTATATTTCTGCAATATTCTAGTTTACTGAAGGAAAACCTAGTTTTGCAAGCTCCATGGGAAACCCTAATCCCTTTGCGTAGACCAATATCTGTTCTATTCCTTCTACCTGCACACAAATAACATTACTCAGACATAATTTTGGACAAATAATGATAATGGAATTACAACCAGCTAATTTGAAAGAATGACATTAATAAATAATTAATCTAGACCCCTGTGTGGTCAATTGTTGTGCCACAATATTATCAATGTTATGGTCTTGGGGGGTCCTCTTGGGCTTCCTCAGTCGTATTCTCATTTGCTTTCATTATCGCTTCACTGCACATACTGTCCTGGTATCACTGTCTAATCGAGGTCACTAGTGTTCACCAAGGTTAAAAATTGTCATGTTGGCCAGTTATGCAATAGCAAACTCTGTTTGCGCCCTTAACTCACAATGTTGTTCCTTTTGAATGGTATTGGTTCTCGGCCTAGTATATTCCAATCTTTGCTTGATGCTACTGAAAACTCTTCAATTGAAACAAAGATGAGCCATTCTTTGAATTTGTTTCTCCAATACTACAAATTGTGTCATGGTAGAGTCTGAGGAAGTTCCAAGAGTTTGCTACTGACAACAGGTTGCTATCTGTCAGACACATCTTCCTCCTCTACGTCGCAATCCTTATCTTTGATTTGGTTTTGAACCTGATCAGTGCTCTTGTAGCCCAACACTTTTTTAATTATGAACTAGAACTCCAATGCATCGAGCCTTGCTTCTGCTGCTTCACAACTTGTTTTAACAATGTCTTAAGGGAGGTATAGTAACATCTCAACATAAATTAATACAGTACCCCACTTTCGGAAACCTTGACACAAATGTGCTCAAATCTGTCTCACATCATTAAGCTCAGAATTAGTTCAAAATATATCATAAGAAAACCTTGAGCTCCTTCAAAGTATAGAGGGCTGAAGCATGAATATAAGCCAACAAACTTGGGTTTCTGGAACAAATTGAAAGCCAAAATAAGGCCTCAGAACTTGTGAGCTTAGGCAAAGGACCTTATGCAACGTGTTTGCATGATCTTCTAGAGTTTCCTCGTAGATAGCTCCAAGATTTGTTTTGGTCCCTGTTACAAAGCCAACAAATACGAATTGGAATGGAGTATTCGAACTTATCTCATCTGGAAGTGGGACTTAAATAAAGTGGGTGGAATCACTAATTCGCATAGTGGCATTTTGCTGAAAGTCCCACTTGGATGGTTGGCCACTCTTGCAACCTCGCGAATTGCTGGAAGGGATTCTTGAAAATCGGCTACATAGTCACAGAAATCGCAGGACAGGGGAGGTCACACCTACCTCTGCTTGTTTTGGCGCGATTTTGTGATCTGACGACTTGGGAGAGGTCGCAGAGTCGCATTCGAAGGGGGTCGCACTTTCTGGAGATGATCTAAATGCGGTTATGCGACTTAGCAATCTAGGCAAGGGTCACACAATTGTTACATCGAATAAGTCGCATTGATCATTATGTTTTGCAACGACGATCTGCGACTGGGCGACCTCCAAAGAAAATCGCACAACAACACGACAAGACTGGTTGCATAGTCATCGACCCTCTCTGAGTGTGATATTGTGACTTCCAGGTGACCGGTGGAATGTGTAATCCTTCTGAAACCATGCGTGGTAACGCATTGACTTCTGCAAGGTTTGCAGTTTGCAGTTTTTTGTTGAAACCCCTGCACTATTGTCCCCCTCTAACTCATGCCGATGTGTGGCACAACCTATGTAAGGTGTATGAACAATGTTCAACACTACTCCCATGGGCGATTAGTGCTCAACACCCACCATAGTTTTGAAGCCAATCAATACGTCATTACCATGTTTTGTCGTGGGTGTAAGATATCGCCTTAGTGTTAAGGCCTCCCATTCTGCTACACGAGTATGGCGATCACCGCAAACCCCAGGGTGACTCTTTCGATGAAAATATTACCATAAGCTCGTCCTTGGGTATTGCAATCCCTTCCCAGAATCCTTGAAGGTGTCTTTGAGGTTGCTTATTGATGTGTCCGCAGCCATGCATGTTCCTTTAGGAGTGCCACTTTAAAGCAGTGCAAATGTATGCAAGGTCCTAAATGCGGGTTTCCTCATGCTATCCTCTGTCATTTCTCATTTTCATCCGAAGAACATTGATAAATTAATCAAGAATGGGAATAGCTCTGTTGATACTTTTCTTCAGGCTTCTATTTCTGATATAAGTGAATCTGTCAAATCGTCAAAGGGGCATTGTGTCAAAACATGTAATCTTTCAATTTGTAACGAGAAGAACCTAAAGTTGTGCTCAGATGAGGCTTTGTCCTATTCAAGCCTAGTGGAAATGGAGATGACACGAAAAGAATAAATTGAAAATGTTATATGCATTGAGGAAGCCGACTCAAAACTGACAAAGTGTGTTGAGTTGTTAGCTAACAATGATAAAAACGAGATGAAAGAAGACAATAAAAGTGCTTTGAATTTCATAGGACATTCTTTTTGTAGCGCACAACTTCCAAAATTGGCAGATGCAGTCAAATATGGAGCAGGGGATGTGTTGGACTCTACACATATTCCAACAGAGATGCTTTCTGAGAATTTTGTCAGAGAAAAACTCAAAACATTTGGATGTAGATACTTTCCATCAAAAGAATTCTTCAGGTCCAAAAACAACATTAGAATGGTTTGCAGATATGATTCCAAGTGATACAAACCACTTGGAGTTCACATCTATGAGGTTTAATGAAGAAATTGGTGATCCATTCTTATCCTGGGATATTGTTTCCAATAAGAATGAAATAGGTCTTTGTGAATGTTCAATACTAGAAAAAAATGTCAAGTCATTCTAGTGCTCTAGATTTCATTGGATATGCCCGCATAACAAGCATCCATTCTAAAATGGCATCGATGGGTTCCTCCCCATGTGCCTTGGGATGAGCCGAGATGCATGGATTCGATGCGTATCCATGCTTAGTTCATTTATTGCCCCGTTTAATTCCCTTCATCGTGATACAAGCCACCATCTTATGTTAAGGGATTATTCAATGTTCTTGTTTGCAAAATATATGGCATCTTCAACCACTTTCCTGAAAAGGAGGTGGAATGAAAACAAGTTAGTTCATAACATCGAAATTTTTCATGTGAGAGCTTAAAATCCAACTAGTTTCATGAGAAATCAAACAATTAATAATGAAAATAATTCTAGTCAAGGATCATGAACCATAGGCAACCGACATTAAAATGATATTGATGGCATGCTTTGATAAATTCATGCTTCAAATTCTCCTTTTGAGACAAATTCCAAACTAGAAATTAATAGAAAATCCAATTGATGCTGACTTTGATATCTGTGTTTCCCCTGGGGATGATGTATTTATAGAGCAAGTGGCTTGAAGTACTAGCGAACATGGGTTTAGAGGGATGAGAAATTTCAGCTATGTCAACCTAGGGTTTCAAGGGTTCTAGGGGATTACAACGTTATTACGACCCAAATGAACATGCTGAGATGGGGAAAAAAACCATGAATCTAGGGGGATACAATACCGAATAATTCACCCCATGATGTCTAACAATGTTGATGAGAATGTGCCTTCTCGTTTAGCAATTTTGGGTTTCCTCCAAACCCTAATATGGGCACGTAATGAAAGCCAACTTGGAGACATATATGCCCACTCGGAGGGCCTTCACCAATTTGTGTTGTCAACTATAGAAAGATGAGTTTTGAGGTCATAGGGAACTTTCAATGCATCTTTGAAGCATCAAATCTCGAAACCCAAAAGTCATCATGAGGTTAGTATCTGAGACAACACATGATGTGGGGATTCAATGTGTGATGCATGAATGGACGCACCAAAGGGGGTGGATAGGCAAGGTCGCGCAGAGAGCGACCAGTTGGGGGATCCTATCAAAACCTTATAAGCTTGGACCGAGTGGCGGGGTACCCAAAGTTTTGAATATGACCAAAAATTTGGGTGGTGTTGTAGCGGCTACAACAATTCGCGAACCACTAGTAGAATCCAGTATCTCTATCAACATCCCTGTAGTAGTCCAAGTGCAACTAATGATGCAAGGGAATATTGAACAGATGTTATGGGCACCTCCTGCGTTGTCATGACCTTTGCCAATATGCCTTCCCTCGTGCCTCAGCTAGGTCCTTCTAGTCAGTAAACACCCAATTGACAGTTCACACATGTCGGTAGTTGATGATGATGCAAAGAACAGGGCAGGGGGGCTTATTGTATTCAAAATTTTAAAAATAAGTTTATGGTGTTGCTCCACTATCAGTGGGCCTGGACAGTACCCCGGTGAAGTCACTTCAAGAAAACACAAATGTTGCTTCGCTACCAGTGAGCCTGGTCAGTACCCCGGCAGAGTCATTGCATTACCTCTCTGCGCAGGAAGCCTTTCTCGATCCTTTACCCTTTATTTGGTTTAATTTTATTTTACTTGTGCATTTGGAATTATTTATGGGCGTTCATTGTGTCAGGGCGGATGAGGGATCCCAACTTATTTTATGAGCAAGAGATGTTGTTTCCTGTTTGACAGAAACTAAGAGATAACCTGATTTAGGTTTACCCTTATGCCAAGCTTCCACATCTCATTTCTCGTCAGCAAGTGAACAAAACACAAGTCATCGAAACAATAAAGACCACACTAAGCACGAGCTTCATGTTATGGGTATGGCTCATTTAAACTGATTAGGGTTCCCCATGAGCAATCTATCTTATTCTCCCTATTAATAAATTAGACTCTTAGGAGAGATATCCAGGATGTAAATTTGATGATTGGCTCTAAGAGAAGCTACCCATTGGTGTAACCATCACAACTTCACACAATCATAGGGCTAGGGTTTTAGTTCTAGGACTAGGGTTTTAGTTCTAGGGCTAGGTGACCAAGAAACTCTCCTAGGGTTCACAAACCGGTGTGAAGAGGTCGAAGCAATGTACTTGGAGTAAGAGAAAAAGGTGTGAGAAAGCTATTCACAACACCACAGGTTTGAAATCTTCAGGTTAATGAAGGCTCATGTAGCAGCATGCAACATAGGTGAAATTTCTAGGCTAGGTCAAAGGTGAGTGTGTGCCAAGCGAGAAGGCAAGTGTATGATGAAATGCAGCAAACACGGTCCATGACGCAATGTAATGTTATGTGCAGAAGAGATCAAATAATTGAAATTAAAATACCAATGCAATGCATACGTAAAGATTTCACGATTGCCATTCAACAACAAACAAATGCAAGGACATGAGTGCAAAAGAAACAAATAGGGAACTAACTACCTACAATAAAGAAAATGAATCATGACAAATTTAAATCATAAAGCAACTTATATTCATCCAACTAATAAGTAAAACTAAAGCCTAACTAGTCTAAACCCTAAATTCTAATTTAACCAAAGCATAGGTCTGGTTATGTGAAATCAAACTTCCAATGTAGTCATCGCGGCAGTTTTGAACCTGCAAAAACAAAGATGACGACAATTAGAATTTTTTGAAAGAGTTGTGTAAGAACTGACATGCTTACCTGTAAAGCATGCACAACAGCAAGAATATCTTGTCCACCTACAGGGAAACATGTCAAATAAGACCTTTCAAGGAAAAATACAACCCATTCCTGATAAATCGAACCACAAACGTGAAATTTACAGTCATCTAGCCATAACATACATCCGTTTACGCTTAACCCTAAATCGAATGCAAGTAAGGCAAGACGTTGCCGGCTAGTAAAGGAATCTGCCAGATTAATTCGATATGTGACCCTATCATGATGTAGAGGATGATCAAGTTGATAAACCTAAAAAGAGGGGCCTTTGTCGAGTGTAACTGAGATCCCTGAGGATTCAAACACAGAAACCCTAATTTTAGAAACCCTAGTTTGAAATTATTCATGGACTTTGACAAGGACGTGAGGACCTGACATAACCATTAGCGCAAGCTGAATTGCCTCATCGTCCCAGCCAACCTCTGAACCTTCAAACAACATGCCATCCCATATTGGTAGCTTCGCAAGATTTGTAGATCGGTGTATACGATTAATGTTGGTTGTGACCGGACAACTATCAGTGAAAATATTGTGGATTGGATCCAGTCTAAATGTTGACAGATTGGCAGCCTGACAAATGAGATTCTTTAGATTCCAGAGAATGAACTAAATCAACCGCAAGAGTGTCTGGAAAAGGGGAGATTAGGCAATTGGCACCCTCCCATCTAGGAGTTTGTAAGTTATCATTTGATTTTGTATGTTGACAGACTGTATGGTTGGGAGACAATAAAAAAGATTTGATACAATGGCCAGAGCACTCCCTTCACCAAATAAATTAGGATATAGAGGTTGATGTGCATCATTTTAAAAGTGATGGGAATATTTTCTTAGAGAGACATTGCTCAATTAGGGGGTTTCCAAGATGGGCTCGCATTCAATGAGAAAATGTTGTGAGGAGCGTGATGTGCAGGAACCCTAATTTTAGAAACCTTAATTCGACTTGTTTCAGGAGTCTCATCAGGAACGTGAGAACATGACATAACCATCAGAAGAAGCTGAAGTGCCTCAAATTCCTGATGAGTCCCTAAATGTTTGAAAGGTGGGTCAACAAATTCTGGTGGCTTCATAGGATCAACAGACGGATACGTAGGATAATGACCAGAGGCATGAGCAAATATACTTCCGGTAAAATGAGAATCGATGAAACCTTCGGTTTGATCAAGATGGGTATCTGAAACATAAGGCTCTTCTTGGATTGGCAGTAAAGAGGGATTAACAAGAGAACCAGCTTGAGCTGGGCGAGATGTAAGACCCTCTTCTTCACTTGTTAAATATTGTGATTGGCAAAGATCAGGAATAAGGGATTCAGATTCTGCATCCCTTGACTGTGAAACCTCACCCCCATGCACATGATTGTAATCGATGCGAGCAAGATAAAGATGTGAATGATATAAAGGAACCACCGGTGCAGTAGACCCATAGACTAAATCAGGGTAGAGTGGAAGCACAGGGTCAGATGAAGGAGCACTGATCGGACCCGAACTTACATCCTACCCATTTATGTTCGCCAAAGAGAAAGACAGATTTACAGACCTGATATGTTTTGTGGATTCGATGATACAATCATTACTTGAGACAATACCAACACCATTGTGTACAGTTGAATGAGATCCCATGATATAGTGCGACGTATGTTGAATGGACTTGATCGGAAGAGATATTATGTGATTTTCAGATTCAAAACCAAAAGAATGTATGAGGGATTTAGAGGCGAGACCATCAGATCTATTTCCCAAAAAAGCATTGTTCATCATTTGAACCATTTACGGTCATAATATTATTATGTAACAAGTTAAAAGGAGGATGAGAAATCCCACAAACAGTAATCTCTTCCTCCGGGGTTTGAGGTTGTTCCAGATTCAAAGAGATAGGCAAAACAAAATTACGGGAAGAATCTGGACACTTTGTAATATGCAAATTATGATGATACTCATGCGAAACAAGACTTGTTTCTAATTGAAAACGTTGTAAAGAAACAAGAACCAATCACTGAAAATTTATATTCAAATACACCCAGTTGATATCACTTTCAGGAATTTCAAAACAAAGATGCACAAATCTGAAAGCAAAGCCCTCTAAAGATTCCTCAGGTTTCATCCTAAGCTCATTTATCCTCTTTAACACATCTTGAAAATCGTACCTATCAAATGCTTGTAGGAGCTCACTGATGAGTTCCTCGAACGAATGAATGGACGTTGCTAGGAACGTGTGGCACCATTGCTTGGTGTGACCTTCAAGGGTGAGGGAGAAAAACGCACAAGCAAACTTTTCATCGTCGATCTCAAAAGATTCACAGAACTCTAGGAAGTCAGAAATGTGCTCAATTAAAGGTGTTCAATCCTCACCATCAAACTTTAACTGAGACAAGTGATGGAGCTACTCCTAGGGGATGGAAAATCGGAAAAAAGACAAACAAGATAAACACCTCGGGAGCAAGATTTTGGTTAGAGCCATTAACAAATATGAGACTAAACTGCAAGCTCCAAGGGCTCAGCTTGTAATCTAGCCCGCTTTCTAGCGCCAATTTGTTGATGGGCCAAAATGTACCACTAACATCTAAGGGGTCTCCCCGGTGTAAAGTCCAAATTAGACTTCACACTGTTTGGAATAGGAGCCCCATCTGATATGTGGGCCCGACTACCACCATGATTGTTTTCTGCTCTTAGTTATCAAAAGAGAAGGTGCCAGAGTGGGGTGAGAATGAAATGCTGGGGCAACGAAACAAAATCAGACCAAGATTGACGAATTGCAGAAAGAGGTTTAAACAAGTCACAACAACGATAAGAAGAGATAAACGATGAGGGCGATTAATGAGCTAAAACCCCATCGGACATAATAAATAGGAACATGTCGAAGGTTAATGGAGAAGTAGTTCACAATAGGTCACCAACATGGCAAGGAACAAGTAAACACAGATTCTAAAGTGAAACATACATGCGACCACTATGTATCAATACATAACATCTCGCGTATATGAAAGCACACATACAAATATGGTGAGGTACCAGACAGCTAATACAACCACCATTAGTAAGCATGGGAATCAGTGCAAAAGGTAAAATAAAACATCTTATTAACATTGTTGCAACTTCAAATACATATCATGCGAATGGTCAATACCCAATAGTGGAACATGGACCGTTCATACCGTTGCTCGGTGTCAAAACCCTAGCCCTACTACAAACCCACTCTCTTAGCTACCAAGAGCTGAGTGAACTTAGCTCTCAAGCATCAGCCAACTATCTCTATTGGCCTCAACCCAAGTGTTAAAGTCCGATGTCAATGAGGCCTAAGGGAACATTTATAGAGGTGAGGTGATTACTCACCTACCGTGACCCTTGGCCTCCCTTATGACCTTTCGGCTACCTTCATGACTCTTGAGATTACCCACTTCTTCCTCAGGCCACAATGATTATTACATGCCTAAATCATACCTAACATAGTGGTTGACATAATAGTGGGTGATATTTACATCATGATGAAAAAGATAGAGAGAAAGATGTTGAGGGTTATTAAAACCCTAGAATGTTGGGTGCCCAAATATTTCCACGCTGTAGATGCTTGGTCTTGAGATCAATTCATTTTCTTGCCACTATGCCTCACTTGCCTTCATCTATCTTCTGGTGATGTGCCTTTGAGTTTATTGAAAAGTTACTATAACTTGGAAGTGACCTTCTAGCTTACTGAAGGAAAACCTAGTTATGCAAGCTCCATGAGAAACCCTAATCCTTTTGCGTAGAGAAATATCTGTTATGTTCCTTCTACCTACACACAAATAACATTACTCAGACATAATTTCAGACAAATAATCATAATGGAATTACAACCAGCTAATTTGAAAGAATGACATTAATAAATAATTAATCTAGACCCCTGTGTGGTCAATTGTTATGCCACAGTATTATCAATGTTGTGGCCTTGGGGGGTCCTCTTGGGCTTCCTCAACCGTATTCTCATTTACTCTCATTATCACTTCACTGCACATACTGTCCTGGTATCACTGTCTAATCGAGGTCACTAGTGTTCACCAAGGTTAGACATTGTCATGTTGGTCAGTTGTGCAAGGGCAAACTCTGTTCGCGCCCTTAACTCACAATGTTGTTCCTTTTGAATCGGTATTGGTTCTCAGCCTAGTATATTCCAATCTTTGCCTGATGCTATTGAAAACTCTTCAATTGAAACAAAGATGCACCATTCTTTGAATATGTTCCTCCAATACTGCAAATTGTGTCATGGTAGAGTCTGAGGAGGTTTTAAGAGTTTTCTACTGACAACAGGCTACTATCTGTCGGACACGTCTTACTCCTCTGTGTCGCAGTCCTTATCTTTGATTTGGTTTTAAACCTGATCAGTGCACTTGTAGCCCAACACTTCTTTAATTATGAACCAGAACTCCAATGCATCAAGCCTTGCTTCTGCTACTTCACAACTTGTTTTAGCAATGTCTTAAGGGAGGTATAGTAACGTCTCAACATAAATTAATACAGTACCCCACTTTCAAAAACCTTGTGACAAATGTGCTCAAATCTGTCTCACATCATTAAGCTCAGAAACAATACAAAATTTGTCATAAGAAAACCCTGAGCTCCTTCAAAGTATAGAGAGCTGAAGCATGAATATAAGCCAACAAACTTGGGTTTCTAGAACAAATTGAAAGCCAAAATAAGGCCTCAGAACCCATGATCTTAGGTAAAGGACCTTATGCAACGTGTTTGCATTATCTTCTAGAGTTTCCTCGTAGATAGCTCCCAGATTTGTTTTGGTCGCTGTTACAAAGCCAACAAATACGAATTGGAATGGAGTATTCGAACCTATCTCATCTGGAAGTGGGACTTAAATAAAGTGGGTGGAATCGCTAAGTCGCATAGTCGTGTTTTGCTGGAAGTCGCACTTGGATGGCTGGGAAGGCCTGCGACCTCGTGACTTGCTAGAGGGGATTCTTGAAAATCAGCTTCATAGTTCCAAAAATCGTAGGACAGGGGAGGTCGCACCTACCTCTGCTTGTTTTGGGGCAATTTTGTGACCTAGCGACTTGGGAGAGGTTGCAAAGTCGCATTCGAAGGGGGTCACACTTTCTGGAGATGATCTAGATGCGGTTATGAGACTTAGTAATCTAGGCAAGGGTCGCACGATCACAACATTGAACAATTCACATTGATCATTGTGTTTTGCAACGACGATCTGCGACTGGGTGACCTCCAAAGAAAATCACACAACAACACGACAAGATTGGTCACATAGTCATCGACCCTCTTCGAGTGTGATATTGCGACTTCCAGGTGATCAGTGGAATGTGTAATCCTTCTGAAAGCATGCCGCTGTGTTTCTTCCTATTTGTTGCACAACATCACGTTTTCAAAAAACGTGTTGACTTCTGCAAGGTTTGCGGTTTGCATTTTTCTGTGGAAACCCCTGTGCTGTTGTCCTCCTCTAACTCATGTCGATGTGTGGCACAACCTGTGTGAGGTGTATGCACTTTGTCCAACGCTACTCCCATGGGTGATTAATGCTCAACACCCGCCATAGTTTTTAACCCGTTCAATACGTCATTACCATGTTTTGTCGTGGGTGTAAGATATCGCCTTAGTGCCAAGGCCTCCCATTCTGCTGCACGAGTATGGAAATTACCACAAACCCCAGGGTGACTCTTTCGATGAAAATATGACCATAAGCTCGTCCTTCGGTATTACAACCCTGCCCAAAATCCTCGAGGGTTTCTTTGAGGTTGCTTATTAATGTGTCTGCAACCATGCATGTTCTTTTAGGAGTGCAACTTTAATGCGGTGAAAATGTATGCGAGGTCTTAAATGCAGGTTTCCCCATGCTATCCTCTGTCATTTCTCATTTTCATCCAGAGAACACTGATAAATTAATCAAGAATGGGAATAGCTCTACTGATACTTTTCTTTAGGCTTCTATTTATGATATAAGTGATTATGTCAAACTATCAAAGGGGCATTGTGTCAATACATGTAATCTTTCAATTTGAAATGAGAAGAACCTAAAGTTGTGCACAGATGAGGCTTTATCCTATTTAAGGCCAGTGGAAATGGAGATGGCACGAAAAGAAGAAATTGAAAATGTTATATGCATTGAGGAAGTCGACTCAAAACTGACAAAGTGTGCTGAGCTGTTAGCTAACAGTGATAAAAACGAGATGAAAGAAGACAATAAAAGTGCTTTGAATTTTAGAGGACATTCCTTGTGTAGCGCACAACTTCCAGAATTGGCAGATGCAGTCAAATATGTAGCAGGGGATGTGTCGGACTCTACACATATTGCAACAAAGATGCTTTCTGAGAATTTTTTCAGAGAAAAACTCAAAACATTTGGATGTAGATACTTGCCATCAAATGAATTCTTCAGGTCCAAAAATAACATTAGAATGGTTTGCAGATATGATTCCAGGTGATACAAACCACTTGGAGTTCACATCTGTGAGGTTTAATGAAGAAATTGGTGATCCATTCTTATCCCAGGATACTATTTCCAATAAGAATGAAGTAGGTCTTTGTGAATGTTCAATACCAAAAAAAAATGTCAAGCCATTCGGGTGCTCTAGATTTCATTAGATATGCGGGTGCTCTAGATTTCATTGGATATGCCCGCATAATGAGCATCCATTCTAAAATGGCATCGATGGGTGCCTCCCCATGCGCTTTGGGACGAGTCGTGATGCATGGATTCGATGCGTATCCATGCTTAGTTCATTTATTGCCTTGTTTAATTCCCTTCATCGTGATACAAGCCACAAACTTATGTTAAGGGATTATTCAATGTTCTTGTTTACAAAATATATGGCATCTTTAACCACTTTCCTAAAAAGAAGGTGGAATGAAAACAAGTTAGTTCATAACATTGTTATTTTTCATGTGAGAGCGTAAAATCCAAATTCTCCTTTTGAGACAAATTCTAAACTAGGAATTAATAGAAAATCCAATTGATGATGACTTTGACATCTGTGTTTCCCCTGGGGATGATGTATATATAGAGCAAGTGACTTGAAGTACTAGCAAACATGGGTTTACAGGGTTGAGAAATTTCAGCTATGTCAAGCTAGGGTATCAAGGGTGTAAGGGGAAAAAAATGTTATTATGACCCAAATGAACATACTGAGATGGGGAAAAATAACCATGAATCTAGGGGGATACAATACGAAATAATTCGCCCCATGATGTCTAACAATGCTGATGAGAATGTGCCTTCTCTTTTAGCAATTCCGGTTTTCTTCCAAACCCAAATATGGGCACGTAATGAAAGCCAACTTGGAGACATATATGCCCATGTGCAGGGCCTTCATCAATATGTGTTGTCAACTATAGAAAGATGAGTTTTGAGGTCATAAGGGAACTTTCAATGCATCTTTGAAGCATCAAATATTGAAACCCTAAAGTCATCATGAGGTTAGTATATGATACAACACATGATGTGGGGATTCAATGTGTGATGTGTGAATGGACGCACCAAAGGGGGTGGATAGGCAAGGTCGTGCGGAGAGTGACCAGTTGGGGGGTCCTATCAAAACCCTATAAGCTTGGAGCGAGTGGCGGGGTACCCAAAGTTTTGAATATGCCCAAAAATTTGGGTGGTGTTGTAGCGGCTACAACAGGGTGTCATGTTATTATGATGTTATGTTGTCTTGTTTTTTTGCTTGTCAGCAGGGTGATCATTATAAATACTACACCGAGCTATATTATAAATCTCTATGGGCAGTATGTTTTCTTTTTAGTAGTTTTGTTGAGGTATAGGTGTGGTTGAACACCGACGATGGTTTCCCCCAAGAGGGAGCAATCTGTAACATCCCTGGTGAAAATTCCATGTAATAAAAGTTAATAAAGGAAATATATTAACCACAGTTGAAGGGACACTTATTCCAAGCTTAATGTTGGGTAAGACATCCTAGTGTGGGTGTTCATTTGGTTTATTATAGTTAAGGAAATTGGCAAAGGCAATGGCTAAGGCTTTGGAAAGACAAAATGACACTTTTGGCACATTAATTTATGAAAATAATGGAAACTAGGAGAAAAGGAAGGTGAAAGGTCACAGGTTGCATGTGAGGAGGAAAATGAAGGAAAATAATGGAAAATGAAGAAAATAGAGGCATAATTGATAAAAAGGCTTATGAGGACCAGTTAGTACCTTTTTTCAGTTTAGTTTTGGAGCTTTCTCCTTATTCTCTCTCTTTATCACTCTTCAACACTTAGAGTTTTCTTGGAGAACTTTGGCATGGGATCAAGAAACACAAAGGAGGC
Organism: Pinus taeda; assembly: GCA_000404065.3. Lineage (NCBI taxonomy): Eukaryota > Viridiplantae > Streptophyta > Pinopsida > Pinales > Pinaceae > Pinus > Pinus taeda. Next base: position 9,841 of record APFE031339396.1, on the reverse strand, counting down.
AAGAGGAAGGAAGGAACACACAAGGAAGAGTGGGATCAAGCAGCTATAATGATATTTTTTTGCAGGTATCAATTTATATGTGTGTTTTCCTTGCTAGATTTGGCATGCATGGTATTGCATGTGGTTCTTTGTTGTTATGGCATGGATTTTTCTAGGTGTGACAAAGTTTTCAGCCTAGCCTTTCCATTCTAGATAGCCATGGTGTGATGGGGTTCTCATGTTTTGGTTGATTTGTATTGTTGGATGGATTCGAAGCTGAGTGAGGTGGATCTTCGAAACAAAGAACACATGGCATAGTGATCCCTAGATCAGACTGTGGATTGCGGTAAAGCCACTGGCCTAATGACCCCTGAACCGAACTATGGGTTGTGGTAAAGCTAGGTATTGTGTGCCTTGGTGGGCCTAGGAATCCTTGACCGGTTAATGGCGAGACATATGGTAAAGCCTATAGGTGGTTTCCCTTGATTAGACCTAGGAATCATTGTCGGCGAATGGTGGGATATACGGTAAAGCTTAGAGGGTGGAGTCACGGTATAGGGCCTAGTGATCTGTGGATCAGACTGTGGATTGCGGTAAAGCCTGAGAGACTAGGAGACGAGAAAATTCCTCACGATGTAGGTGACGAAATCTGGTGGCATCCATGCTTGTTTTGGCCTAGTGATCTAGTGGAGATCATGGTAAAGCCTATTATTACATTTTTATTGTGTTGGCCTAGTGATCCAGTGTGGATTGCGGTAAAGCCTGGTTTCTATTGATGAGGGTGAGGTGGTTTAGCCTCGCCCTGGTTGGTTCTTTTGGTTTGAGTCCCACATTCATGCTTGGAATATGGCATGGCGGTGATTGGTTGAAGAGAGATTTGGCTCAACCAATCAAGGGTTAGGTGGAACGTGGTAGTCCCATCTCGGGTTGGTTTTTGCATTCATTAATAAGAGGTTATTTTCTTGACATCGTATGTGTAAATGTACAAGTTTATATGTGGATTCTATGCCTGAAGTATCCTTGATATTTCTATTGTTATTATGCTAGTTATAAGCATGTATTATGACAATGATGATGTATGGTTGTCTTCACATTTTGATCTGTAAATGAATGAACAATGTATCTATGACCTAGTAGATGATAATGTAGCTAATGATATAAGGGAACAATGTTTCTTAGCGATTCTCAAATAAGTATGAGACCCCTATGCTCAAATTTGTTGTTTAAACATGTAGATTACATATTTATGACATGTTTGACGAATTTTCTATCAGGGTTGGTATGGGTTTAGTCAAGTCCTTGTTCAAGTATTATGTTATTATATTTCAGTTCTGAAAGTGTCATTGAGGTCTGAGCTCTGAGCCTGAAAAAGTGGCACAAATACCGGAGTCGTAGGCACAAGTCTGAGGAGAAAATTCCCAGACGCATGCATACCCATGTTGTGGGAGCATCTAGAGCCTCTTGGACACATGCATGTCCATATCAAGGGAGTGTTTGAGGATTTAATGGTCTAAAAATTGAGTTGGTCTTAGGGGTGGTTACCTTAGTGGTTGGGATGGCTCCTAAGAGTTTTGTTGTTGATGTGGAAGGTCTGTGTGGTGTGTTTCCATCAATTCCACTTCCTTAAGGTCACTTATGAGTTTGAATCCCATTATAGCGGTCTTGGGTTGCATATTTACCCCGGTCGGCCGGTTACTTGGGTAGATGTGGGGTGATGGTGTTACGTCGACAAACAATAAAATATGTGAAAAATTATACCCGTAAGTTTACATGATTAGATCTTATGATTATGAGGGAGAGGGTATATCTAGATCCACAACTCAAAGCACAACAAGCATGACCCTTTACCCCAAAACTACGTACAAACACACCTAATCAAAGGATGTAGAATGTGTAATGTCACAATCTTAAAGGTAGATGACTAAAGACTGTAGGATAAGAGTTAACCTTACCATTATATGCTCGTCCAATGTAGCATGGTGCTCCTTTATGGCCTTAATTTGTCTTTTTCATTCATAAGTCATGAAATATATAATCTCCAAATTGGACCCTAGGACATATATCCACAATATAACAACTACATAAACGAAATCAACTCTTACATAAACGAAATAAACTTAACCTGTAAAGCTTGGACCTAGCTTACTCATAAGTTCTTCCATGACCATTAAGTTCTAATCTCTTTGTTCATCTCCCAAAGAGTATATAAAAAGTATCATCAACACATCCTCATGTATTGCATTGATCCTTGAAATATATTATAAAACATTTATAGCATGAGGAATAAGTGAAAGAGAATCAACATTTAAAATATTGGAAGATATTTCACTGATTTTACATAGTAATGGTGTGGGTATCTAGGAATTCCTAAATAACATCAAGTATATTAAATTTCTCATGAATTTCTCATGGAACTATTTTGCAAGATAACTCTTCAAAATGAGATGAAAATTTTGAAAATGAAATATATTAGATATACCTTCATACTCCACCAAAATAGATAATTTGTAGAGTTTCCAAGATGAATTTCACACCTTTAGAAATTGTTTGCCTGACCTAACAAATAACTAGTCTTCATATAAATCCTAAGCTTATACATATACAAAGAATATGTAGAAAACATGTAGAGGATAATAAATTAATAAGTTACACCTATGTTTAAATATGTGGTTCGACAAAACTACATTGTTTCTTTTTGAGTTCCTTTACAATTTTTTTTTCTAGTAAAATGAAATGTTGCATATTATAGACTGGACTTTGCATTTTTTAACATTTCTAATTAAGCATTTTAAATTTGTAAATTTTATTATAATTTTACAAAATAAATTTAATATTTTTATATTATAAAAATGGTTATAATGTTATTAATAGGTAGGAAAAACAAATAAAAAAAAAATTTACAATTAGTGATATTTACAAAAGTTTAGTAGATGAAATATTTTTTTTGCTTGAATTTTATTATATAACTTTAAACCAGAATATAAATATTTTATTATTTAAAATACATTTTTGAATCCATAAATAAATCAAGTTCTTAAAAAATATTTGTCAAATTTTAATTAAAAAAGAAAAAGAAAAAGAAAAAAAAGAATTCATTTCATCGGTAAATTAAACTACATATTTATAAAATAACAAAAAACAAACTATATATGTATATAAAAAATGGTGTGAAATCTTACCGATATAATCCATCAAGGGACGTTGTATGTAATTATAAGAAGGCCCTAGAGCGAAGGGACTAAGAAACCTTTACATAATAGTGAGGGATGATGAGTTTTTCCAATATTTATTTTAAATATGTATTTTTTATTTTAAAATATTTATAAAATTTTTAAATATATTTAAAAAGGGAAAAAAAAATATTATTTAAATAATAATTTAAATTTTGTTCATCTATATAAAAAAACTCATTACATATATATTTTTATTAAAATGAATGTTATTTCTTTTAAAGGAATATTTTTTCCATTATGAATTAATGAAGATAATATTAATAGTATATGAACTAATATAAGATGGACCACTTTTGTAACTCAATGCAGGTTCCATCAACACCCGATTGCGTGTGGTGGAGCGAATTCAAATTGATTGCTTGTGGTCGAGCGAATTCAAATTTTCGTGGAACTTCATGGAATGCCCAGTAGGGATGGAATTTTACGGGCTACTTAACCGTCGCCGCCTATCAGATTAAAATTCCTAAAACACTATTTCAAAGAATCTAAAAAGCACTAATACAGGTGGTTAGGAGTCGTGTGGTTTTCAAATTGCTATCCGCTCCCTACCAAAAAGCTCCCAGTTCGCTTGTTACCGTTTGAAAAGAAGGAGAGGATGTATAAAAGCATTCTCAGACCAACATGCTCTCACTTTCGTTTCATCTTCTTCTCTACTGTCAATTGCACTGGTTTGGCTTGGCTCGTTTCTCGTTTCTTGTCCATTTTGCATGGCCATGCATGTTGTGTTTTACAGCCTTTTTTCATTTGTTTGGATTACAATGAGTGGTTGTTTTTGTTGATCTTTCTTTGCTTTTATTTTTTTCTTCCGAGTTTGCGTTGTTTGCCCTGGATTTTATGACTAGAGAAGAAGATGGAACTCGTTATCTTCGATTTCTATGAATTGACTTGCAGGTATGTTTTTAATTGGACGCTGTCCCGTAAGCATAGAGATATTTGAACATGATCTGATATGAATTCTGATGTGCAACAGGTACAGAGGAGGGTTTGCCAGTGAGGAAGAAGATGACGGGAGAAGCCTGGCCTGTTTCTATATATGTTCCTATGTCAGAGGTTGTCTGGTAAATGGTTTGGTTTACAGTGAATTTAGGGAGATGACATGAAGGATTAAGGATGAAGAATGGTAATTATTAAACACCATGCAAGTAAGTCCATGATTGGTTTAATGTTTTTGATTGGCAAACCCTCGGCCTCGTTCTTAACGTTGAATCGAATCAGTTAGACATGCACATTCCGTCTATCTCTGTTTCATTCTTGATTTCTGTAAATAGTTGACCCGGAGAGTATGTTTGGTTTGTTTTACTTTTGCTGCAAATGTCCAGCGATTTTGGATTTCTGTGAAATTATTCAATCGAATGGAGGAACATGTGTACGTTTCTTTTTTTATGTATTTATTTTCATAGTTTTTACTAAGAAGCAAGTATTAGCATGTACAGAATGTTTAGCGCCTTGTCGATATGACTTTGCATGAAGAGCCCTAATATTTGTTTTATGGTGTTACCTCAGAATTTAAATTCTTCTACAGTTTCTTGCTAATTGGTTTTGATAATGAATGAAAACAGCTTAAAAAAGAGGGTTCGACATCGAGGAAGTAGATAACAGCCTTCAGATCTCAGGTTTGTTTTGGTTTTATTTGAGCTGGGATTTTATGTGTCTCTCTCCCATCCATAAATGGTGTGCAGGTCGAATTGCCGGAGAGAGGTCGAAGAATGTTGATCTTTATTTTGGCGTTCAAGAGGAAGAAGATTCCATGCGGTCCTTTCTTTCTTATTTTTGGAAGTGGTGTTCAATGTCAGTGAATGTTGGTTCATACAGCCGATTCAGTCCATCCTGTCATTTTTATTATTCTCCATTTGGTAAAACTGCCAACCCCGTAGAACATTGGGTTAACCCACTTAAAATGTCTTGCTAATCGGGCGTAATATATGCCCTAGAAATCTGTTACAGCAAAATTTCATTAAAAATGATTGTGAAAACTAAAGGTTAGCTAGAAGTGGTATTGATGATTAAGGTACTTTTGAGATGTTTGATTTACTGGTAGGGGGTTAACCTTTTGTTTCTCTTCATTTTTTTAGTTGTGTGTTTTGCTCAGGCTACTCCACTTTTTAAAAGATAATAACTACTCCCCTAAGCAGGGAATGCCGTCCGCCTCGACTCCGTCATTCAGTGATTCTCATACCAACTCTGTCATTCAGTGATTCTCATACCAACTCTATTATTCAGTAATTTTCCTCTTGGTGAACCTCTAACCCCGTAGATATATGTTCCCCAAATTTTTGCTAAAAGATTTAAATGACTCTGGAAGAGGTTAAACATTGTCATTTCTTGTTTCAGTTACATACTGAAGCTCTAGCAAATTGCAAGAGGTTTACTGTTATTTCGTTCAGCGCCAGCCCCAACGACATTTCAATTCATAGCGATGGTCATTCCAAGTAAAGCTTATTTGCTTTTCATTTCATTGTAAATTCTCGATTATTGGTTTTGGCTTAGCTAGTGATTTGAAATAAACTCTGATTTGCAACAGGTTCGCTGTTCAGGAAGAAGATGAGACAACGGATGCTTTTTTTTCAATCCCAGAGGCACATAATTCTTCCGTGGATTTGTTTTTTCGGGGTGTATGTATCATTTATCATGAAACGGCGGCAGAGCCCTTTTCTTTTTTAATCTTTGATTGCAGTCACATCGGAGGTAAGATGAGATGCAAAAAAAGTAGATCATGAGTAGGATCAGTCTGAATCATGTAGATACGCAAGGTTGAAGCGTTTAATTTTTTTGGTAGTTGCTTTGCTAATTGGATCTGACCTGGTAATGATCTGAAATAGGTAAAATGATGGTTCGACATGGAGGAAAAAGATGACAGAGGAAGCTTCGGAGCTCAGGTTTGTGTGGGTTTATTTGAGCTGTGAAATCTTCCGTCTCATAAATTCTATGTCAATCTCACATGTGGTGTTTACGTCTCATAAATGATTTTGCAGGAGGGAGGATGAAGAACGCTTATTTTGGTCTCTTGGAAGAAGCAGAGAACAAGAGGTATTTTCTCACCTGTTTTGTCAGTGAAATTATTGAGAGGTATTTTCTCACCTGTTTTGTCAGTGAAATTATTGAGGAGAGTGTATAGATGACATCATTACGGTGGTGAAAGAGAGAGCTCTTTTCTTATACTTTTTGTGTGAAGGTGGCGCAGGTACCTGCAATTTCAATGAATGGTAGTTTTTACGGCACTTAGCTTTATTATTCCCGTACTTTTAGGTAAACCGCTAATCCTGTCGAAGATGGGGTGAACCCCTTAGAAAGTCTGGTTAATGAGAAATACTTATCGAAAATCTGTTTTGTTGAATTTCACAAAATATGATTATTGACGCAAGGTTACGTAGTTGTGGGTTGGTTGATTTCATGTTCTAGTGTTAGCTTCACTTTACATCTTTACCGTGTCTGCGTTATGTGAGAATTTTTTAGCTAACACTTTACATCTTTACCGTGTCTGCGTTATGTGGGAGTTTTTTATTTTTTAATTAAATTTTATTTGTGTTGTTCGATGGGTTTTTTATTTTGTTGTAGGATATACGGTAGAACTTAAGATGGATGGGTAGAGGGGAAATCTAGGAGAGTAGATGATTCTGCTCAGTGGTGAATTTAGTATGTGGAGTTGTTTTATGGTTATAGTTTTGTAGGTTAAATTTTCTTATTTACTATTTTAATGATAGGTTAAATTTTTTATTTATTGTTTCAGAATGAAGTATATTTGTTTTCATTTTATTATTATTTCCATTCTAGACTAATAAGATCAAATTCAATTTATTGGTCATTTTGGATAAAGTTTATTTTGTTTTTTTAAAGTAGTTTGGGTCATTGATTTTGGTTAAGATACTAATTTGAAATGAATTATGATTTGGAATAAGTTAGAAAAGAGGGTTAATTATTGAAGAAGAAAATGAGACATTGAGTGTTTTAGAAGAAGATGAGACATTGAATACTTTAGGTCAGTTTTATTGCATCATTTAAATCAATTATATATAATGAAAATGGTTGTATAGCTCAATTATTTTTAGATTTTTGTTTTGTAGAAATTTCCGAAATGAAATTGCAGGTTGGAGGAGAGGAGAGAAATGAAGCCTAAACTAATTTGAAAAAGTAAATACAATTTTTTTCATATTCTTTGTCAAATAATTATCCACATAAAACAACTAACCTCTTGTTATATGGCTATTGTACTTCTAAATTAATTTGTTAAAATAATATTTAACCACATTAATTTATTAAAATGAATATTTACAAATTAATTAAAATGAATATTTATAAATTTGTTGATCCAAATTTTAACAAACTAATTAAATATCTCTAGAAATATGTTTATGTTAGAAACCATAGATAATTATATTGATGAAATATGTTTATATTAGAAACCATAGATAATTATATTGATGCTATTGTGTCTACTGCATCCCATTTTGTTCCTTCAGATTTTTGGATTTTCTTCCGTAGAGATTTGATGCCCGTAAGCTATTAATGCTAGCAGCTATTCTCACTATCATAAACCTCACACCTCACTAGTAGCTATTCTCACTCATAAACCTCACACCTCACTAGCAGCTATTCTCACTATCATAAACCTCACACCTCAGGCTTTGGTTGTAAGAAGTTTCTATGATAGCTTAACAAAACATTCTTACAGTGTTATTTAAAACTCATTCAATTTTGCCTAACGCTCTAGCTCAACGCTCTTTGACAAATTAAAGACCCATCCCATCATTCTCCACATCGAACCGGGCGAACTCGGTAACTAAAGCCACATGGTGTGGAGCCTTCTCTGGTGGTGTGCTAATATTGCTGTTCTTGTTCCAACAGTCTCATACCACAATCTTATGCAATTAAAAATACAATAGTGGAATGCTTTACACTAAATCACAATGTGATAAAAGGGCCCAATCAACCTAGTACCAGATCTCTATATCTTTAATTAAGAAAACTAACAGCTTTCTAATTACGTTTACCAGTGATCTCACATACCAACGATTTCAAGGTGGCTTGAATCTTGAAGGCGATGATTCAAATCTTTGCGTCCGCTAATTTCTGAAACAACCAGTTACTTCAGCGATTCCATCCTGAAGCACATCATCAGTTCCAGCGATCTCAGTCAAAACTGGAGACAATAATCCAATCTCTGCATTCACCAATAACTTGACCGGCAGTCACGCTAACGTTTTCATCCAAATCGCATTACTATTTCCAGCGATTTCTCCTCTGGAATTTGACCACGCATTATTCATACTTATTTGCTAGGCGCATACATTATTAGCATTTTCCTCCTTTTGCTCAAGGCAGAGCAAAACGATTATCAACCATATTTAGTACATGTGATTGTCTTATTCACATTTATTAATGTAATTTTCTAGTTTACAAAATAATTAGAACAAATTATATAAAACAGATGGAGCGAAATCTTCCCACTATAACCTTTAAAACTAAATAAATAAAAAAACCATGTAATTGGAAATATAAAATTTATCAGGTTAAAATATTATTATAAAACATATATATTCTTTTAAATTTTCAAAAGTGTGAGAAAGGATTAGGTTTTTTTATTTAGGTTGTAGTTTTTTTTAATGTAAATATGCAGATAGATTTATTTGTTTTGAAATAATATTTTTAAAATTTCAAGTTAATTATTAATAATTAATAAACTAAGATATAGATTTAATTTTATAGAATATTAACAATATTAATCTATAATTGAATTTTCATAAAACACATAGTTATATTTTTTTCAAGTTAAATTTAAATCACCAAGCTTATAAAAACGTAAAATTAGACTAAAATAGTTTTAAAATAACGTAAATTTTTAAATATATAATATTGGTAGTAGATTCTTAATTTTATTTGTAACAAAATCTTTATTATAAATTTTTTATAACAAATCTATTTATAAATAAAAATTTTACATGATGATGATGATGATGGTGGTGGTTAACTGAAGTTTGAGACTAATACTTGGTCTATAGACATAAGAAAAACAAAGTTATTTATTTTTTGATTTAAGGATCTTTATTCCCTGATGGTCAAAAAAAACTTGCGCAGAGAAGCCTTGAGAGCTCACTCTATAATTTAGACATTGGTAAAAGGCTAAAAAAATCAATATAAAATATAAATAATATAGATAACCTCTTCTTTTATCTAAATAAAATGTAAAATAAATATTTAAATTAATAAATTAAAATAAATATTTAAAAATTTGTTGATCTAAATTTTAGAAAACTAATTAGCTAACTCTTGCTCTAAAAGATATGTTTATGTTAAAAGTCATAAAGGTTTATATTGATAAGCTAGTGTATATGCTACATAGGATTTTTTTCCCCGTAGAGATTTGATGCCGATAGGCTATTAATGCTACGAGCTATTTTGACTATCATAAACCTCACACTTCACGCTTTGGTTGTAAGAACAAAACTTCCTTAAGTGCTTCTGGATCTTCTTGTAGCTGTGCCAGAGCTCTGGTTACAATTCACTAATTGCTCCAACATTTCTCTGGTTTTTGGGACCATGTAAGTCAATACCAAAACCACTCCTCATGCATAAAATCCTTTCCCTGTGATCCCTCATCGATCTTAACACAAACTGCAGTTTAGATCTGTAAT
>APFE031339393.1:4129-35881 GCA_000404065.3 Pinus taeda | reverse complement strand
TCTACTAGGCAGACCCCGTTTATCGGCTAGTGTACCATTCTGAATCATTGTACAAGCTTACAGAATGGTCATGGCTGGTACCATCATAGATGAAGGGGCTTCTGTGAGTATCCTATCCTCAACTGCTTGGAAAGCGCTTGGTTCTCCATCACTTTTCTCTGAAATGAGAAATCCGACAAGTTTTGACAAAGGAACCAGTCGACCATTAGGGATCCTTCCCAATGTGCCCATTACTTTGAGAAGAAAAATTGTTCACAAGAATGTGATGGTAGTCCAAGGACCCCTAGATTATAATCTACTCCTTGGGCATGACTATATTTATTGCATGGGAGCCATCGTCTCCTTACTCTTTAGAGTAATGCGTTTTCCACATGAAGGCAGAATGTTCAAGCTCGTAGACCAGCTTTTGTTCCTCGGCTCACACATGGAAAATAGTAAAATACCATCCCTAAATGGTATTTTCATGCAAGGAATGTCTCATCAATCTCCTATCCGTCCACCTGACGAGCGCTAGTGATTCGGGAGGACATGACTGAATCCCAGGGGGCATGCACCCTGGCCTGCTTTGGCAGGGAAACTCTAGGTATAAAGTAGGTTTCCACGGAAGAAAATGACTGGTCCGACACTCGTACTTATAGGAAAAGGGAGTTAGACTAGAATAATATTCCCTCATCAAGGTTAGGAGGTTGGGATTTAGAGTCGCCATGGTCTAGATGGACTAAGACAAGAAGTGTTTCTATCTACGGTGTTGATGGAAGCTATCTTGCAAAAGTAGGAACTTCTATATGGTAACCTGGAAATTTTTCATTATACCTATGGGCATGCAAACGTTTTTGCATGCAAGCGAAGAGCAACCATTTATTGGTCATTTTCCTAACTTGCATAAAGACAGGATCTGGCACAAAGCTTTGAAAGGTGCAAGCTCCATAAAAAAATGGCATTTGAGATGAGATATCCTTATTATATGACCGACACAAACATTTTTTTCGTGGAGTTCAAGCTCGTTAAAAATTAAAGATAAGTAATGAGCAAATGTTTCCCCCAGAGTTTAAGCTCATTAAAAAATTAACTGATCTCCGGTAAATAACCATTGTGAATGCATTATCATCAACTTTTGAGCCTTAGTCGTGTTCTCATCATCACCTCCACTCTGTTTTAGCCGATCATACGCCTCCATTTGATTGTTTACCCTTTTGAAGAACATCTGCAAAGAGTGATTCTGTTAGCCATCCTTGTGACACTTCCGTGATTGGAAAATTCTGAACCTTACTTGGAATCAGTTGCTACCAGAAATCATCAGTCTTCCTAAAAAAACGAGTCTCCTTTAAGCTTTTTTCACCTGACTCATAAAATATGAAAAGATTGTCGAGCGATTGGCCTCTCCAGCTTGTTAAAGTCATCGGAAGTGTTATCCCTCCTTTAGATTTTAATCTTTTTAGACCTGGGAAATTATTACACAAAAAGATCGAGCACTTGTCTTGTTTGGCTCGTTAAAACTATCGAAAATTCATCCCTTTCATATTATTTTACGCTTTTTCGGACTTAAGGGATTATATGACGAAAAAGAATCATTTGATTTTCCTTTCTTTCTTTTTTCAGACTCTCTAAAAATGAAAAGGGACCGAGTTATCATTGTCGTTAAATTCGTTAAAACCAATAGCGACAAACTTGTCCAAATGGACGAGGACGAGTTTCACTGTCGCTAGGCTCATTAAAACATAGCGAGAGGTTCACCCGAAGGGTGAATTATAGAACAAGCATATGTTATCCTCCTCAAGCTTGAAAAAAATAAAGAGGTATTGGTCAGCAATGACTGGCGAAAATTGGGAAGAAAACTTGAAGAAATTTGATTGGTAGAAAGTCGCTCTTGAGCATGAAACTTTCACTCCGTCCGAGTCGGGTTGGGTTATTCCGTTCACCGGTCATATTACCATTGGTCCATCACACCATCCATCTTTGGGGTTAACGCTACCAATCCATTGTTAGTGTCACCGGTATGTTCAAGAGAAGTCGCTCAGAGAATTCGCCTATGTCTCATCCGCTGCAATACGTTCATGATCCATTCTTTCATGACCGCCACCCTTAACCCTGTATCATTAGATAGTTTTCACCTTCAAAATCATTTTCTCCATTCTGTGTTGTAGATGTGGGATTCATTAAGGCCCTCCTATGATAGGTCACTATCGACATCAGCTCATTATCCAAGAATTCGACCTAGGAACAACCCCTTTCAGTACTTTGAAGCTTGCATGCCTCAATGGAAAGTTTCTCACTTTCGGTGACAGGTTTACATCAATGGCCTTCGACTGAGATATTTTGTGTGGTGTTCGACGCCAAGTCCCTTTTTCACACCACGCAAATTGTATTGTAGTACCTTGAGGATCATTTTCATTATTAGTGATTCCTGTCGTGCCTGTTAACAACTTACATCATTGGCTAGTAATCAGGCGATGTCTTTCCATGTTCGACTCCAAAACATCTTTCACATGGATCGACTTGTACTCCGAGTGAAGATTGAACGAGTTTTGAAGACCCCGAAGCTAGTTTCATCCATCTGGGATACGATATATTCAGGAATATAAAGACATCAAATGTACATCATTGCCGAACAGATGATCACCCAAATCAAAGGATGATGACTCCATCTGAATCATCAGTCTGCTACACAGACGGCTGTCTATCCTATGTACATAAAAATGAATTTATAAATCTTAGCATGGGAATTCCCACCTCATCTAGATCATGAAAAGTATTATGAAGATAATTTATTGTATTGCATCTTATTACAGGTCACCTTCCAGCTTGAAAAGACTTCGGATCCTCATGATAAACCATTTCACTCGACATCAAAAGATTAACGACCTCATGCTTTAGGGGGCAATTGTTATAGACATTTTTGGGCACTGCAACCTTAATCATAAATGTCCATAAACTAAGGGCTCCTAAGTCCCTAAAAGTGTTGCTTCACTCCCTAAAGGAACAAGGTCAGTTGATTACATCATCTCCCAAAAGTTCTCCACAGAAAACTCCTCAGAACTGGTCAAAAATGGACCATATAGAATGCCCAGTGTAGAGGGTGTGATGCATACCACCTTCTCAGTCTAAAGGGTGCGATGCGTACTAGATAGCCCCTCTGTAGGGTGCGACGGGCGAGAATGGACAAATGGCAGAGACGGTTTGCGAGGTGGAGGATCAGAGAATCTTATAGAAACTTCTCCTCTGACACTTGCCTCTCTAATTTCACCCAAGGATGAGTAAGAGATCATCAATCTCCAAGTGGAATCAAGAACTTTCAGAGAGAGGACACTAATCAAAATCCTAGAAGCTGACTCACCCCATACAATCATCTATATATGGATCCCTCATCACAGAGATCGAGAGGCTGAAATATTGTATCTTGTAGAGAAGTGCTATTGGTTTTCCGGTGTAACTTCATAGCCTTGGGTGATCTAAGCTTTACTTGAGGTGAATAAGGGCTTTCTTGTTGGAGGATGATGCTAGGTCAGAACAATTGGTTTTAATCCTCCTGCTATTCTTGATATTAACAAAGCTATTCAAGTTTTCCTCCACATTCTTGTATGTTTGATTGTATATGCATTTGTGTGGTCAATACATATCTAGTCCTGTGTTGTTTATGACTATAGATCTTTGTTCTTCGATAGTATTATGCTTCTTTGATTCCACAAGTGCTCTTTGAAGCTGGGTAGATGAAGAAGAAGCAGTGAAGATCTCTCGGGAAAGAGAGGAACCAGGCAAGGAGACAAGTGCAAGACTAAGGTTGGTGTCCTTTGTTCCCCTCTTATCTATTTTTCATAAAGGAAAGTGAAAGTAGTTTTAACTTGTTTGTTTCTAAGATAGCTACCAGTCTTAGTGGGAATAGCAACTCCAAGTGGACACTATTCTCGATAACACCACTCCTCCACTTCATATCTTTATTCAACGGAGTATTGAAACTTTGACATTTTCTTACCCACTACCAGGAACTTCATCTGCGCTTTCCTCTGTTGGTAGTTCAACAATGGCTCAAAACCCATGGAACAATCCAGGGGTAGTCACAATGCCTACGCCCTTGAGTCAATTACTGGCCCATCCCGACAAATGGCTGCCCAATTTTAATCTTGAAATAGGCATGATAGCAAAAGAACACATGAATAATTTATGTTATCAATAAATTTAAATGGAGTTACAAATGAAGACATTGTTGTTAAAATTTTTCCATATACTTTACAAGGAGCAACTAGGTCCTGGTATTTTTCATTACCATTAGGATCCATTACTAGTTGGGACATTTTCCAAGAGCAATTCTTGACAAAGTTTAGTGATGATAAGTCTATGACAACATTGATCAATGATCTATCAAATCTTAAGATTGAATCGAGAGAGCCTATCAAAGATTTCAACTATGGTTTCAACAAACTCTTGAATAAAATACCTACTGCTTCCAAGCCTAGTGAAGAAGTTCGAAGTGAATGGTACATATCTGCTTTACCATAAAATATAGCAATCTTTGTTGATAGGGCTACCAAGCCAAAATTGGTCGAAAACATGAATTAAGAAATAGCGGTAGAAAAGCATATCTTAGCTTTAGAAAAGAAAAATGCTATTGATGAAAGAAAATCTAAGAAGGTTTCTTTTAGAGATGATCCTAATAAAAAAAAATTAAAGGACCGATTTGATTTGGAAGGATTACAAATTTTTTTAAAAACCATGTCTAATGAAATGGTTGAAATTAAAAGACTATTAGCAGAGACTTCTTCTAAGAAACCCTACAAGCCTTATAGGAAAGACCCTTCAACTAATCCAAAGCCTCCCAATTCTATAACAAATGCAGAATCTGAAGAAGAAAAAGAAGAAGCTTCCAATGAAGAACCTATTGATGAAGATGAGGTTATAGATGTATAGGGAATGTGGGACTTCATTCTGCCAGACGAAAAGGGTCAAGAGGCATCACCTGTCAATACCAGAAGTAGAAATAAACTCGATCCTCCACACCCCAGTTCTAAATAGAAGAACGTAAACTTGGTTTCCAAGGATAAATTCGCAGGTAAGAAATCATCACCAAAAGTGACTCAAACAAACCCAATCCAATTTGAGTCATCATCTCCATCTAAAACACTGATCATTTCTGATGAGATGGAGTATAATATTGTTGAATACGTGAAGAAGACTAGGGCCAACATTACTTTTTATGACCTGAGTAAATTAAGGCATCAACAGAAACTACTTTTCAAAGAGTTGCATGCAATACCCGTTGCACTTCTTCCTGCCACTGTAATATCACAAGCTTCTCATGAGATGGGAAGACCTCTAACTAGTATGGCAAATAAATTTGACCCAAATGATATTGCTCTAATTTGAGGTAGGTCAAAATCCCATACTCCTCCATTCCTCCTTACGAAATTTTCAACAAAAGTTTGCATAATTTTTTGGTAGATTCGGGTGCTTCATCTAATATTTTTCCTAAAACAATTTCTGCAAAGTTAAACGTCCAACCTCAAAAATATGTAGTACACATAGTTCAGCTAGACCGGTCACAAGTTGAAGTAATTGGTGAACTAAATCAAGTGACCATAAGGCTCTCATCGAATCTAAAGGTATGTCAAGTAATTGATATTTTAGTTGTAGACATTCCTGAAGTTTACGGTTTAATTCTTACTATGGATTGGTCTTAAAATCTTCATGGGTACTTTGCGACTGACTGGTCACATATGTGGCTCCCTTACAGTGGTAAACCAAATCAGATAAAGGTTGAGCGAGAAAGGCATTGAAAATACATAGTGACAGAACTGGAAGGAGAAAATGAACCTATAACATACAACAAAAATATAATTGGGAACTATTCTATTGACTCTTTCTTAGGAAATTTTGATGCTCATGCTTCGCCTTATTTAGAACACTATGTTTTTGTCTCAAGTAGAAAAGTTTTCTCAAGTAGATAGTTCTAAATGCGTTAATTTTGTAGATAGTCCTGTAAATAATTCTTTGTTTTGGAATTTTTTTTTGATGGTTCTAAGTCTAATGATGGAGCAGGAGCAGGATGTGTATTAGTTAGTCCAGAAGAGAATAAAACCATGCTAACCTGTAGAATCGAGTTCATTTTATCAAACAACACTACAAAATACGAAGCTTTAGTGCAAGGGTTGTACAAGGCAATTGGACTGGGCATCAAGTATCTACAAGTCTTTGGAGATTCTGAGATTGTTATTAAACAGGTACAAAATACTATACATTGTCCTATCAGGTCATTTAAAGCATTATCAATCTTTAGTACAAGATCTGACTAAACATTTTAAAGCATTCAATATTTCATCCATCCCCAAACTCCAAAAAGCTAGTGCTGACCTCCTAGCTAATGTAGCTTCCAAGCTCATTCCCTTAGAAGACTATAGCCTAGACAGATTCATAATCGAATTGATCTTTAGGCCCTCCATCCCTGAAAATGTTACCAACTGGAGAATTTTTAACGATGATCCTGACATTGTAAGTTTCCTGACTTCAGAAGGATCTTATAGTAATCAGATAATTAACGAGGACCAACATGACAAGCAGTTACAATAAGAGAGCACCAATAATGCCATACCAAAATATGTAGTCAAGTTATCAGACCCATACAATTTAAAAGATAGATTCAAAGGGTCTACCAATTCAAAACTTCAGAGTTCAACTCTGAACTACAAATTAGTAAATCTAGGAATGGATACTAAGCCACAAAATATCAACTTAGGTCTTGATCTAGCCCCAGAAGAAAAATTAGCCTTTGTTCGACTTCTTAAGTAGTATGAAAATGTCTTTGCCTGGAATTACGATGACCTTAAGACTTATGACACTTCAATCATTCAGCATACTATCCCGATGATAGCTGATGAAAATCCAGTCCAACAAAATCTGAAGAAGATCCATCCTAATCTGGAAAGTCAGATTAAGTCTGAGCTAAATAAATTATTAAAAGCCAAAATTATTTATCATGTTCGACATTGTATATGCGTTTCCAATATGGTTCTAGTTAGAAAGAGAAGCAGAGACATTCGAATTTGCATTGACTTTCGAAATCTTAACAAAGCCTTCGAACAAGATATTTCTCCCTTGCCACATATGGAACAAATATTACAAGTAGTTGCGGGATCAAAATTGATGTCCTTTTTAGATGGTTCTCCGGCTACAACCAAGTCTTAGTCCATTCGGATGATCAGCAAAAAACCACTTTCAAAACCAAATGGGGTACATATGCATATCAAAATATGCCTTTTGGGTTGATTAATGTTGGCACCACATTTCAAAGGGCCATGGATATTGGATTTAAGGGATTAGTAAACAAATCAGTGGTGTTTTACTTGGATGACATAACAATATATTCTAAAAAAAGTAGCAATCACCTCAAAGATTTAAAGCAGATCTTTCAATGTTGTCAAAGATATGGGATTTCACTTAATCCAAAGAAGTCTTTTTTTGCGTTAAGTGAAGGAAAACTTCTTGGATTTTTAGTGTCTAAATCTGGAATCCATATTGATCAAGATAGGATTAAAGAAATTTCTAAAATATCCTTACCACATAATAAGAAAGCAATGCAATCCTTCCTTGGTCAAATTAATTTTGTGAAAATATTTGTCCCAGATTTCTCAAGAATTGTGTCACCATTACAAGAAATGATCAAGAAAAATTCACTCTTTAAATGGGGTCAGGCAGAATATAAAGCATTCAATCTGATTAAGCAAGCTATTATTAATGCCCCATACCTAGCGACTCCAAATTTTTCCAATCCTTTCATTTTGGATAGATTTGCCTTTGAGAAGTCATATTCTGCAATACTCATGCAAGCCAATCAAGACAAAGTGTAAGCCCTAATTGCCTTCTTTAGTTCAAATTTGCAAGGGGCTGAATTAAATTATTCTGACATTGAGAAACAAGCTTATGCTATTTTTAAAGTAATCAAATATGTTATACCCTTTCTTTTTAAGATGCATACAAAGATAATAGTGTCATTTCCAGCAGTAAGAAATCTCTTGGTACAGAAATATGTGGGTGAAAAGAGAGCAAATTAGGTCACTGCCCTACAAGAATATGACACTAAGATCAAGCCAGCAGATATTGTAAAAGGTCAAGGCTTTTGCGAAATGTTGGCTTGAGCATCGCTTATATTAGAAATACCATCTCCCAATCAAGAGGTACAAATATATGAGGTAAGCCTAAACAATATTGAATCGAGATATGCTAATATCATGTTTTATTTAAAAAATAGATATGCTCCTTCAAATTTAAATCATACAAAGAAAAGAGCCCTAAGATTGAAAGCTAAGCAATATCAACTTGTAAACGATGTACTTTTTAGGATGAATTATCATTCTATTCTTCTTCGATGTCTTGAGAAATTTGAAGTTGAAAAAGTGTTACAGGAACTCCATGATTGACCAATAGGTGGACATTATATAGGAGATGAAACAACACACAAAATTTTGCGTGCAGGATAACATTGGCCTAATTTATTTAGAGATGCACATAGCTATGTAAGGAAATGTCAAGTTTTTCAAACTGTTGCTGGAAGACAGAAGAAACCATCATTGCCATTGCAACCAGTTAATATTGACCAACCATTTGAGCAATGGGGATTGGATATAATAGGTGAGGTTGTTGCTCACTCTTCTAAACAGCATAGGTACATCCTTACATCTACTGATTATTTTACTAAATGGGTATAAGCAGTTCCTCTCAAGACATCTAATGCTGAACATATCATCGATTTCGTAGATCAGTTAAGAATCACCATGTTTGGCTTACCTTTTTCTTTAATGTTTGATAATGCATCATATTTTCTGGCAATGCTATGACTAAGTTTGCACTTAAAAGAGGTTTTAAACTTATGTATTTTGCCAATTGTTACCCAAAAGGGAATGGGTTCGCTGAATCAGCAAATAAAAACCTAATCAAAATCATTAAGCGAACTATTGATCATAATCATAGAAATTGACACAAATCTTTGATGTATGCTCTTTGGGTAGATCGAATAACTCAAAAGGCCTCTGTTGGCACTTCTCCCTTTAATTTAGTTTATGCAAAATAAGTAGTTTTCCCAACTCATCTAGAAATTCCTTTTGTACCCTTAGTTCAATTTATTGAAGAAACACCTTCTTCATCTTTGCAACTAAGACAATTGCATATCCTTAAGCTAGAAGAGCAACGAGAACAAGCTAAAATTACCCATGCACATCATCAAGCATTAGTAAAGGCTTATTTTGATTCAAAAATGGTATCTAGGAAGGATTTTCAAATTGGAGATTTAGTATTGAAATGGGATAAGGCTCACGAAGAAAAAGGCAAACATTCTAAATTCCAACGGATGTGGCTTGGACCATTCCGAATTGTTGAAATCATAGGTCCATCGGCTTTCATGTTACAAGATTTAGCGGGAAAAGAGAATCTTTACCTCTTAATGGGTAGATCCTTAAAAAATACTTTCCATATTAGATCACCT
Source organism: Pinus taeda (assembly GCA_000404065.3). Classification (NCBI taxonomy): domain Eukaryota; kingdom Viridiplantae; phylum Streptophyta; class Pinopsida; order Pinales; family Pinaceae; genus Pinus; species Pinus taeda. Next base: position 26,415 of record APFE031339393.1, on the reverse strand, counting down.
CTTCTATTTTTTAAAATTATTATTTATAGCTTTATTTTGATAATAAAACAGGTTGTAAACGGTTACTTTTGGATTTCACAAAAAAATATTAGTCTCTCTTGTAAATTTTGTTTTTCGCTTGTATAAATGGAATTTATTTGGAAAATTAATCACTATTATTGAAAAATATAGTCAAGTGCTACAAGCCTAAAAATTTTACTAGTTTCAGCCTTATAAATCTTGATTAAAAACAACCTTTAGTGGGAATTTGTTTTATATCGGTCATAAAAAGCATCAATAACAAAACGAAGGTTCTTTGTAGAAAAGTTGTCTTCAAAAACTCTATAATTGTCATCCAGAGCTATTCTTAAGGAACCAATGACTTCCTCCCCACTTAGGGAATTACAAGTTTCAAAGAGTAATCCACCTATGCACTATAAACTTAAGGAATAAGAGGTCTCATCAACAGCTGGCTTATCATGATCATAAAGATTATAACTAGTTGACATTACCAAGTTGCATACCAAAACACGACAATGGCTCAAGATTGTTGTAATCAAAAGACAAGGGGTCTCATCACGAGCTAGCTTGTTCAGTAAAGTTATAAATCAAGTGAATGTCACTGTCAAAATTTGGCCACCAAACCAAGCCATTATTATTTAAGAATTAAAAGAAAATGAAAGCAATAAGTGTGAATGCGGATTTATCTTTGAAAATTGTATACTTCTTGAAGTAGGATACTGGATCATTGTTGGGTAATAGGTAACTCTATCAAGCCTATAAACGCCTGCTGGTAGCAGAGGCTCTATCTACGATAAATGAGCATACTTAAAACTGATCTACAAAGATGTCTTTGTTTTTATCCTTATAAACCAAGTAGTGACTGATGTAAATGAAATGACTAGATTTGGGAAAGAAATAATCAGAATTAGCATGGTAGGATCAAACTATTCTTAATAGAAAAGAACATTATGCACTTTACATTTCTGTAATAAAGTTTGATTTTTCAAAAAACTTTTCTGTTTTGGAAGTTTTAGAAAATTCAAAAGATAATCAGAGATAATTGGTTCTTTCTAGTGAATCACCAATTGTTGTGACCAGCAACAACCCCCTTTTTGTTTATTATTAGTAATAACACTAAATAAACGGGGACCCTTCTAAAAAAATAAAAAATAGCACTTAGAATTCCCTTTTAATAAAACACACTATCATAAACTTAGGAAAAACATCTGCAAACCCAAAATCTTAAGTATTATGAAAAGTCTCAAATAAAATCGTTCTCTTAATGATGAACATTGCATCACAAATGGGTAACGGAGGGAATCATATATAGAGAAACTGTAGGAATTGCAAAAATACGATAATGTGAGATTGCAAGCCACACAGATTCATCACATATCCCAGATCCCATACATCCCAGTGCCACCTAAGATAAAACATCCTGATATTGTGAAATACGATAAATCATCTTGCAAATCACATTTTGCAGTCACATAATGAAACGAAAGATTGTTAATGAAGAAGGATTAGCGATATTACGATCTGCGATATTGCGAATGAAAATCAAAAAATTGATTTATCGCATATCAAAAGGGCTCACAGTTCAATGAAATATTTCTCATCATCCGATACTGAGTTATGGGCATTAATGTCAACTTAGTGGTTTATTGATGGTTATCTATGAGTAATGATTTAGATCTGAGCGAAAGGGTTATTTCACGCAAGGTGATGTATTTGATGTGATTTTGAAATTAAGAGCTTTCCCATCACCTTATTATTTACTGGCATTCTTTATCTTTCTTATTGTGTCATAGTTCTCTACTTGTGAACTTACAGGAGCGGTACGCAGAACAATACAGAGAGCAGTGCGCAGAACATGATGGGGAAGAAAGGAAAAGCTCCGGTATCTAAAAAAATAGAGATGACTCCATTATTCACGGACACCACCTATACCAGAGAAGCATGGATATCTACTTGGGAAGGCATGTATAGTCTGCTGGAGGAAGAAAACTCGAGAGTCATCGAATTTAGAGCTATAGCAGATGAACGTCGGTCATCCAAGGCATCACTTACAGAGCTTGCATGCTCATTCCTGCACTGTATCGCAGCATGGCCAAAAATACTTCCCTATACAGATATGGTCAAATGGGTGATAGACGATGTTGAGATAACGGACAGGAAATTCAAGTCACAAAACTAGGAGGTTATAGGATCATTTACTCCATATAATTTAAGACGCATGTATCATTTACCAGAGTCGCGGGCTAGCTATAACAAACAGTTCGTGGAGAAATTCACCAAGGAGAATGAAGATTTGGCAGAATGCACCAAAAGCCAGTTAGCTAGGGAAGAGCCATTAAAAAAGGACAAATATGGTATGTACATCACTAGTTCCCTCTCTTCTCCATATTGTTCCACTACTACAATGTTATGTAAGCTATTTCGAAAACTTGATATCAATAAGTTTTCATCCGAGTGGCTACCCCTACTGGATGTAGCCACCAACGCCACTATAATGGACTGGGCCCAAATATTGTTTGATAACTTAGCCTCTGCTATTTGGAATTATCGGACTAAAAGGAGTCCTGCTCAAATGATTTATCCTCCTTTCTTTCTAGTTGCCTATGTCATGGATGCTATCTATTTTTTTCTAAATTTCCTCTCATGGGTTGGAAATGGATGATACAGAATTCCTTACCCATTCAAGTCTACCATAAGGAACTATGGAATTCTATGTTCACCCCATATTTTTATAAAATATTCCATGGAGTTATGCTACCCATTCAAAAGATGTTGTATAATGCAGATGCCCCAAGATTTTCTCCTGAAGCCGAAATTGATATTCTCCCTGTGGGAAGATGGTTTGGAGAAGAATTTTTCACTTATATCAAAGTATTTGAAAGCATTGCCTCTCGTCATATACCTCCCTTGTATGTTCTTGAAAAATTGATGGCCCGGAAAATAGCCTACCAAACCTGCATGGTTGGAGGAATGAGCAGAGAACTTAAAGACAAGAAAAAGGAAATCTAACTGCAATTCCCTATGGTCTACGGAGATTTTTTGTTGTTTGATCTAGGTCACACTTTCAAGGAAGTAGACAACATGTTGTGTCTACGATTTCTTAAGTTCCCAGGGGGACAGTTTGATCCCTTTGATGTGATAAATAATTTTTCCACGACAGTTAAAATAAAGGTGTTCACTAAGGAAGATGATCTCTTTGACGACGTTTTCTAGTAGAGGAGCACACTCAGAGATATGTTACACTGGGCCCAAATCCAGTTTGGCCCAACAGAATTCCAAGTGTTTAAACTCTACAGATAATGAATATTTGCAAATCTCCCCATAGACAAATTGCGTGTAGAACCAATGAGGGAACCCACTCCCAACATCAATATGAGTGGAAGCTTGGGGCAAGACAAGTCTAAATCTAAGTCTAAAGGAGAATCACTAGAAAGGTCTAGATAGTCAGAGTGTGATCACAATAAGGGTGAAGGATCATTCAGGGATACTGCCCAATCCAAGGAGAATCCTGAGCAGTAGGTGTTGTCACCAACACAGGTGGAAATTCCCGCTCCCCTCACCAAGCCAAAAAAGCCATTAAGGACAGAACTAGAGGAATAATGGGAAACATTTAATGAATTGATCAACACGGAAGAAAAAAACATGGAGGCACCTAGGAATCCCACATAGACAATCACAAAAATGGTGATTGAAATAGCTGTCAATGCTCTAGAAACTGAGCACATTCCCATAGCTCCGTCATTTTAAATCATGCTAAAGATAGAGGAAATTCCTCCTCTAGATGTGTTTTACATTCCGCAGTGCAAAGTTGTGGTTAGGAGACAAAGAAAGAAGCGAAAACTTGACAACATGCTCTCACCTGAAGCAAATCCGCTGGATGTCCTTTGGCAAGACCCGACCACTAATCTGATAGAGAACTTAACTAGATTATCCCAAATCATAGGAGCTTATGCTTTTGATACTATTGACAAAGCATCTGAAGTTCAACTATTGCTCAAAGATAAAGAGGATAAAATCCTATTTTTGCAGCAACAGTTACAGTAGGCTAGCGTTAGCCGGGAAGCAGAAGAAAAATTGGTAAAGTTACAACAGGACTTCCAGAAAATGCAGTTGGGTTATCAAAGTAGTCTAGCCGAAAAAGATCAACAGTTACAACCCATGTTAGAAATGCATAAAGATGGCCCTAAAGTCAAAGAATTTTTCACAGAATCTCTTGCCCTGAATGTTCAACTCTTGCAACAACAGGAAATGCTTTTCCAAATAATATTGCAATGGAACTCTCACTGCGAAATGAGAGACAAAATTGCAAGTCAAGTTGTAGATTTGAGACATGATTATGATTTAATTGATAAGAAAGTTTCTGACTACTTGAATTGGCAAGAATTAAAAGAAGGCAACAAATCAAGGTCGCCCAAGATCAATGAATCCCACAAAGAAATGTTGTTTAATAAATGGGATGCACAAATCAAAAAAGAAGAACAGGCAGTGGAAGAAGCAACGACAATAGCAAGCAATGTCATTGACTATGTCAATGAGAATCTGCACAAAGCCAACCTAATATCATAAACTGCTCTAGGATTTCTCCCAAAAATGTAGCAACTACAAAGTAGTTGGAGACAAAAAGCTAAAGAAAGGGTAGAATCAATAAAAATTTTAAATAAGTTAAATTGGGACACTTACTAGCAATATTTGGTGAAACCACACACTCAGTGTATGACTTTGAAGTGCCTTATAAATTACGCTGAGAAGATAGCACCAGCGATTGCTGATTCCATTTTCACAGGACAATTAAAATCGGAGGTCGACCAACCGACACTCCTAAAGCCAATGCTGGATGCTTGCGAATTAAGAGAACAGATGCATAGTTGATCTTTAGATACAATTTTAGTTTTATTTCAGTTTATTTTTGCTTTTGATGAGGATGGTCATTTAAACCTCCTCCTCTATTTTTGTAATAACTATTTTTAGTCATTAGTTAGTAGTATTTAAACCCCTCTCATGCATTTAGAAAGGGATCTAGAAATTGATCAAAAATAGTTCTTCAGAACATGCACTTTTTCCCCCCTGAGGAGGTTTTGATAAATGAATGGAACAAGATTTTTTTATATCTGTGTTTAATGGCTGCTACTGAAATGCACTTCTGCACTCTTAGTAGATATTGAATTATGAGAAGATAAATCTATATTGCTGAACCTCATGAGTAGGACTTATTATCAATGGTACTTTTATCTCTTAATGATTTCTGCTTATGCGTCGACTGATATGTTATTTTCAATTATTTATATATGAAGGCTTGAATGTTCAGTTATCATTTGGCACTTTTGTATGGTAGTAACTATTCTTTTTATGCTAAGTGTATGAATAACTTATTATGCGATATAATTGTTTCGTCTAATTTTTTATATGAAACAATTTACTTTTAATGGATTCTTTTCTTGTAGAAATTGAATAATCTTTATTACCAATTGTTGTTGGAAACTATTTTAGATCACATAAGTGAAGAGTTAATCCCAGGATAGTCTTTGGAATTAGATGTTTCCGTTAATTAGAATAAAGTTGCATGTGTTATATTAGATTTAGATTAAAAGCATTCTCTTTAGAAACTTTTAGGAAAGAAAAAATCATCCCTTAGCATCATCACAAACAAATTGGGAAACTGGTCCCATTATCCCCAGTCAGAGCCACTATCCCAAACGGAAAAGCAGCTGCTTTCAAGGTCTGGACTGGGTGGTCATCCCCCTTTTTGTAGACTTGATTTTTGGGGCTTCAACAAGCTCCCCAACCCGGGAAGTGTAGTTTATAGTCTCGTGCCTCCTTTTAGCTGTCTGGAGTGCTAAGACTATGCTTCCATCATGTAGTCATCTAGCTAGATTGACAGTGTATGCCTTAATTCAGTTGTCATTCACCCATCATGGGAATGGTTTTCCATTCAATTTTACCAACTGAACTGCTCCACCATCAGTAATCTCCTTGATGACATAGAGCCTGAACCAATGTATCCTAAATTTCCCTAGAAATTTATCAAAATTGTTGTCATATAACAAAACCATATCATTTACCTTGAAGGTGCATAGTTTGATGTGTCGATCGTGCCAGGCCTTTTCATGCTCCCTTTGAACCTGTTGATGGAATCCAGCTAGAAATCGATCTTCTTCAAGCTCTGTTAGTTGTGGGAGCCTCTCCTCTAGGTCTCCATGATCTACCGTTCCTATGAATGCCACTATGCGTAGACTAGGTACAATGTACTCCATTGGCATCACAACTTCCATGCCATAAACCAATCTTAACAATGTTTTTCCAGTTAACTTCTTGCAAGTCGTTCTATAAACCCATAGCACCAGGTGTACATGAACATCCCAGACATTTTTTTAAGCATTGCAAACCTTTGTGAGTGCACTCTCCAATATTTTATTAAATTGTTCCACTGTCCCATTAGCCTGCAGATGATAGGGTGTGCTCTTTGATGGTATAACTGAAAATCCTTCGTCATCGCATTGATCGTCTCATTGATAAAGTGTGTACCGCAATCACTCATTAGAATCTTCGGACAACCAAACCTCTTCAAGATGTACTCAAAGATAAATTTCGTGGTTGTCATGCTTGTATAGTCTTTCATAGGTTGTGCCTCCACCCATCTGGTTAAATCTCCAGTCGCAGTGATGATGTACCGTGCACTCGTCTTCTTTCCTGGTGGTTGAATTGGTCCTACAAAGTCAGTCACCCCATTCACGAAGTGTTGTAGTGATACTTATGGATTCAGTGGTAGCTCATCCCTACACGAGGGCCTTCCCATCCTTTGGCAAGTGTCGCATGCCCTACAATATGCTTTTGAATCTTTATGCAAGGTTGGCCACCATAACCTAGCGCGTAGAATCTTCTGCGCTATTGATTTTCCTGTGTAATGACCTCTTGCGGCTCCATCATGAAACTCAGTGAGGATCGTGTTTCATTCAAACACTCACACATAAAGTCATAATATTTCACCTATCCCCATTTTGTACAAGTGCCCTGCAATGACAGAAAAGTCTGTCATGCACACCACCAGTTCCTTCTTCTGTTGGCCTATATATCCTTCCGGAATCATAACTATGGTTAGGAAGTGTATAGTATCTTCAAAGTGAGTGAGTGCGATGCACACTACAAAGAGCTACATGTCAGCTGGCCCCTTCTCCAAATTAGTAGGTTCCTCTCTCATTTTGATGTGCAACAGATGAACGGTCCAACATTCAAACATCCTAGTTTCATAATAAATTCAAAATCATACTCCTGGAACAACAACAACCACCTACAAATCTTCCTCCCTCAAATAGGATTGTTGACCAGGGATTTCCATGTGGAATGGTCTATATACATCTTAAAGTGTCCACCCAACAAATAGTTCTTGAACTTCTGGAGTGCATACACCATAGTTAAACCTTTACGCTCTATTGTGGAATATTTTTTCTTTGCTTTGGACAACTTCCTACTTGCAAACGCTATAGAACGACCTAAGTCCCCTTCACTGGCCTGTGTTAGTACTACTCCCACCACAATACATGACACATCCACATGTACATGAAATTCCTTCTTCCAATCCAGGAAGACTAGGATTGGCACGGTGATCATCTTCTACTTTAGCACATCCAAGCTCTTTTGTAATTCTTCATTCCGCTAGAACGTAACATCCTTTTTTAACAATTTTTCCATCAATGCAATAATCTGGCCATACCTCTTAATGAATTTCCTATAGTATCCCATATGCCCTAGTGTTGCGCATAGTTGTTTCACACTCCTTGGTGCCTCCAAGTTGATTGTGACCATGATCTTAGTTGGGTCTACCATCAAGCCTTGTCTACATACCACATGGCCCAGCAAGATCCCAAAAGGGATGCAAAAACAAACATTTCTTCAGATTGAGTGTGATTTGGTATCTCCAGCATGTATCTAGCATCAAGTGAAAACTTGCCATAGGGCGCTTCACCAGTCCAAACACTATCCAATCATCAAAGTATACTTCCAAAAATTTATGAATAAAATCCTTGAACGTCATGATGACTACGCACGGAAATATTGTTAGCATGTTCTTCAGCCCAAAAGGAATCACCATATACTAGAAGCATCCCCATTCAATCACGAAGGTTCTCTTAATTCTATCCTTTGGAGTGATCTTGATTTGATGGTACCCAGAGAACCCATCAGTGAATGAATACACTTCTTCGCCGCCAACATTATCCAAGACCTCATGAGTGAATGGAGTTGGGAAGGGATCATGCACGCAGGCATCATTCAACTTCCTGAGGTCTACACATATCCTTAATTCTTCCTTCTGCTTCTTTTCCTAAACTATTATAGGGCTTACCCAATGATATTCTTCCATCGTTTCAATAATACATGTCACGAGCATCTTATCTAACTAAACGCGGACCCTTTCTCTATACTTCATATTGAGGAGGTAAGGTCTTTGTTTCATAGGTTTCATGTCCGGTTTTAGGGTGATCTTGATGACACCCAGGTCTGCTATTATCCCTTTCATATCAGAAAGCTTCAAGGGGAACAAGTCCTGATACTCACGAAGCAGTTCAATGACCTTATCTACTATCGTGTTGTCCCAATAGTCCCCAATATTTTCAAAATTTGGCTCTGCCTCTGTGCCAATTTTCACTTGCCTTGTCCTGAGCAGCTCAGCTATGTCTAGGTTCTATAGCTATGGTCCTTAAACTCCGTGGTGATCTTCAGTCTCTGGGATATTAATCTTTCTTAAGTCTTCATTTTCTTTTTATGTTGTTACATTGCAACACTCTAGTGCGTGGCTCAACTGGGTAGTCCAATTAGGTTGAATCAGGTCTAGAGGATCCTGCGGTATCCTAAATATGGTTGTCTTAACTTCCTATAACACTTCATCGATGGATTCAAATCAATCCTCAAAACTGAACGTCATCCTGAAATCCTTGGTGCAAAACATCCCATTCTTCAGTGCCATGACAAAGTTCTGTCTCCAAGTACCAATTCATTGGTATAACATCCAAGGTATGACAAAATAGATGGACCCACTCTAGTTGAGTCTTCGCTCCATATACTTTAGTCCATTTCACCAAATGGTTGTGTAGATCATTTCTCCCATCATAATATTTTTCTAGTCATACCTTCGGGTGGCCAAAGCGTATCCTCATCATCCTTCTATATTCATGCCAATCCTCAAAAATATCCTTATGTGTACCCCACCATCTTGTAGGTGTAGCACGCAATGCCCAATATAATGCCTAGAAGCGATGCTTATCGGGCACTTCCCTTTCAAATGCATCCACAAAGAGATCAACGTCAGTTAACTTGTCATCATATTACAATGCAGCATAGATATTTCATGCATCCGGTTTTGCTACTTCTCTAGTTCTTCGTTCAAATATGATTTACAAGAGCTCTCGCATCCCATGTAATACGTCTGTCTACTGTCAGATTCACCCAATCTTGTTCTCCCACCAATATCTTGTAAATCTGGTCCAAATCATCATCACTTTCATAATCATGGACTGGTTTTGTATAGCGCAATCCTTTTGCTGGATCCAGCAACACCAATACGTGGAGCAATTTCATTTCAAATATCAGCATTTGCTTGTTCAGGTTGATTACCCCTTTCATGTTAGTGGCCTAATCAATCCCAAAAAGCGTAGGGTAGGGATTGTTGCCATCCACAATCTCTATTACCTCAAAATTTCCAATGTTCTTGCGCCTTCGATGTCAACTGTTACCCCTTGCAGCCTCCTCATTGGAACGATTTTCTGTTGATTTTCCATTCTTAACTAGATCAAAGACCACTGGAGCATAGGTATCCCCATTCTTTCACATGTTTGTTTCGAAAAAAAATTCACATCAGACCCGAGATCCGAGATAACCTGGTCCATTTCATATTCCCCTATCTACGCGGTGAGTTTGATCTCACATCTAGTCCTTGCCTTATGCTTACCAAGATTTCTGACTACGCGTGGTTCACCAGTAGCATTCTCCTTTCCAATGCACCGATTGATCAATTCCTGCAGTGTCTTCATAGCCTTACTATCATAGAGTAGTTTCATCCAGGTCTCCAAGAAAGTGGTGATCATGGATGGGTCCATTTGTTCAACTGGATTCTCCTGACTTCCTGAGTTAGAGGCCTCAGCGAAACTTTTATTTGCTTCCATAAATTTTTCTTTCATGCATTCTAGATCAAACTTGGTCTCCTTTTCCAGTGTTTTGAGGACCCACTCACCCTCTACAGGCTACTTCCCCTTATCCTCACCAGTCGTCGTTCCACTACATATCATAATATTTACCTTAGCATCTTCCTCACAAGGCTCAGCCCTCATCATTTGTAGGTTTTGAGTCATTTGGGGAGGTTGCGCCACCTTTTCATGAATCTTATCTAATAATATAGGGCAATCCTCAGTCACATGGTAAATCTGAGTACAATAGCAGCATGGCAGTCACCTCGAATTCGAGCAGTCTTTTGCATAGTCCTGGTCCTCCACAATTGTAACAAATAAGCTACCCTCGACCTCTCCCAGGCCCTCCTCCACCTTGGCCTCGGTTGCGCCCCTGATACTCACCTCGCACTCCCCCAACACCTTGGTCTGAATGCCATGTTTCTACTTGCATCCTGTATACAAGTGTCCTGTCTATCATTAATTCGTAACTACAGAAATTTCACTCATCATGACCTATTGATTGACAAAAATTGTAGAAAAATTGCTTTGGCATCTATACGAATTTCTGCAACAAATGACAATTGTCGATCACATGTTTCCTAGATACTTTGCATATAGCACACCATAGCGCAGGCCCTGTACTTCGCTTTGGTACAGCCTCTAGCCTTAGAGGCATTGGCCCCATGGTGCAACATAATTCGCAAACACTGGACAATGATCCTTGTCATGCCCCTAACTTTTTCATTTCAGGAACCAGACTTCTTCATGCGCCTCTCCCTAAGTTGTTGTGTCTTTCTTTAGGCTTTGGATTTCGAGGAAAATCTTTTGCAACTGTGCATGAATTTACTGAACCCCCAAATTATCATCCTGCATTGGTGTCTCATGTAGTCTCATCGTGATTTCTAGAGCTTCCGCCTGCATCCCAATCTTCTATTGCCATAGCACAACCCTTAGGTGAGGGAGGAATGAGGCCACAAACCATTCGTGGTGTGACCCATCCTTTAGGTTCATGTTGGCTTCACGGATTGTACACTTCAATCTTTGATCCAAATCCTAGGGTGTCTCCCCAAGCTTCATCATGATCCCCTTGAATCCCATGATGTATTACGCTTGAGATTTAGGTCTATTAAATTCTCTATTCAATGCAGTCTCGATATCTACCAACGCAGATGTCCGATTATCAGTACTGTACTTAATGTACCATGTTAGTGTGTAGTCCTGCAAAGCACTAAGAAACGTTGCTTTCTTCATTTGATCATCCATGATACCCTGAGCTTCCCATACAACCTTCGCGACAAACCAAAATTGGTCTGGATCTTCATTTCCTATGCCCTTGAATACAAGTAGATTTATGGAGTTCGCCATGTTGAATAGTGGTGGAGGTGGCGGCGGTGTGGGCAATGGGGAAAGTGGTGGAGGTGAGGATGGAGATGGTGTAGATATTCACGGGAACCCTTGTCTTATCAGTTGAATAGTGCTTAGTGGAGAAGCCTGCACTTCTCCTTCGTCATCACTCAAAGGAGGCTCAATCAATGAGCTATATTGTGGACCTTTTCTTCCTCCATCCCTAAAATACCTTCCACTTCGCGTATCTCCAAACATCAAGGTAACTACATGACCCACTTTTCACACAAGAGCATCTTAATCCAAGTATTTAGTGATTTCAAATTCTTACCACATGGCCCCTTGAAGAAGCGACACTCTGCTTTGTTGTAGGTGACTGAAGTATCAACCGTGAACTCTGTCACAAACCCTCCTATGATACGGTCAAGCCAATGATCGACAGCACACACGATGTTATCTTCAGAGGCTTCCAATCTCTGCACTAACTCCGGGGTTGAGAAAATCGGATTGTCAAGCCTCCACGTTCCTTGATCGTCTTCCAACTTCGGGATCCACTCATATAATTCAACCGAGAAATAATAGAAGAAGATTTCGTGAATTTCTGTGTACAACTATCTATCTAACCACCGTTCCTTTGTCAATCGTGGATTCATGTTTTCTTGCACCGCAAATTCATGGATCTTTCTATCCAACCTCGTTACGCAGATCCCAGGCCTAACAATGGAACCATTTGTTGGCTTGATGGGTCCTGACCTAGGTTCAACATTAGTCAGCTAAGAAAATCGCTACACTACTCGCCTTTTCAGCATCAATCCATGGAGTGCAAATTGAAGTCTCACCTGAAGCAGTATTGGGCAATGCAAGAACCAAGTTTCCACAACCTAAGATGGTTGTGATGTTGGTTTTATACCTTAACCTTGCCTTTGCATAGATCGATAAGCATTTAGGACTTATCGATGTACTTCTCTATTAGTCCTTCAAAACCTCCGTGAAGGTATGTGATCATCCTTCATGTAACCCTAACAAGAAATCTCAGCACTTACGCGCCTCGGTAACTACATTGTTGTATAGTGCTCCAAATTATTTTAAGTGTCCCCAATTCTATCATGTAATTTAGATTATCTTTGCGTAAACATATATCTCTACTTGCATTCATATAACAGAGGAAAACATATGAAAGCCCCAGATGTGGGTGTCTCGCTAGATGGTTAATGTGATGGGACATGGTGGGGTGAGGTAGGATGACACCTGCCTGCCCTGTACCACATGGATAATCGCTTCACAAAGAATAAACATCAACATTTGGGGATCATTGGGTGCATTTGCTTCACTTCAAGCGGCTTTGATCCACCTAGCCTATCCTCTGATTTCCTTATCGCCTCCTAACACTCTGGACTACACTGGCCCTTGGCTCTCTTCAATGTAGTAGTAATGGGAGGTGTAATTCGAGGCAGGATGGAGGGCGATAAATATTGGCTCAACCATGGGATTGCTTTGGAGACTCTGTTGCTTTGTTGGTATGGTTATGGTCTGTTATGGTCTGTCGCTTTGTTGGTCTAGTTATGCTCTGGCAATCCTGAGAAGCTACCTCTGTCAATTCCCAGGTTTCTTTTGGAGGCCTCTAGCCCTTGTTCAGATGCTCATTTGAGTAGCCCGAGTTCTGCCACTGTGGTTGAACGGTCTTTTTTTCATAGTGCTGCTGCTATCTTCATTATGCCCTGTCTTCACCATAGAATGAGGAGTCGTAGGGGTACTCCTCGGTGTGCGCCCTCCAACCCGTCCTCCAATTCTCCCTCCCTCTCCAGTGAATTCATAGCCAGACATTACCCTCACACTCATAGTGGGAGAGGGCGTTTTCATCTGCCTAGCCATTACCTTGAACCCCATCCTCCTGAATCCATGTCTTCTCCCTCTTTTGGCTCTGTGATTTTCACCTTCAATTGCTCTCTGAATCGTCCAAGGATTACAGCTCACATCTCGGTGTTCTTTCATGAGGAAGCCCACGAGGTGGGAGATTCTAGCTCTCATCAGGAGGGCCCTGCCTCTGTCTCTGCGCCGAATCCTTTTTATTTGCAGGTTTCAGAGGTCCCAGCTTGTAATGCCTTGGACGCGGTGATGGCAACAATGACTCCTTGTCCTTCTGAAGTTGATGTTGCTCATGCAAGGGATCTGCTTGAGTTCAGTTGGTGCAGAATTGTGGGAGAGCCTCCAGATGTGTAGCTCACTCTCTGATGCCTTTGTTTCATGTAATGTGGCCAACAATAGTAGGCAAATTTTTGTTCATGCTGATAAGTGGGTTCACATCTGCAAGATATGGTTCAATTTGCAAGTTTCTTTGAATTTCTACAAGCTCAGTAAGAAGGTCAATAGTTGTTCCCCTGCATGGGATTTGATTACTAGTTCTTGGCTAAGTTCTTTGTCATGGGCAATGTTTCTGATATTCTTTGCCGCTCCTTCAGGGCAGTTGTTTTTTACTACAGTCTAGATGTATTTTTATCCCATTTAATGTTAATAGAGTAATTTTATTTAGAAAAAAAAAATAGACGAAAACATATACATTTGTGCATCAATCTAGCAATAAAACATAACCCAAGTGCTTAACATAACATAATCACATGAAATTGATAGAAGTAAAATACATAACAATTTTAGAATACTCTTCTTTATTGATGATCCAAATTTTCAGTATAGATTTTGACTACCCTGTGCACATAGCTGCAGGGGTCCGTGCACTCAACTGCAAACTTCTACCCTAGGCCTCTATGCACTCAGCTGCAGAGCCTTCTTTCTATGCTAAGATCCTCACTCTTAGCTCCTTTACATACTCATCAATGAATTCCTTCACTGAACTAAATAACTAACTTAGACTCCTCTTAAGACCTCCTTTTTATACAATCCCATGGTCTATGGACCAAGGGCAGATATCATCAAACTTAGACTCCTCTTAAGACCTCCTTTTTATACAATCCCATGGTCTGTGGACCAAGGGTAGATATCATCAAACTAACACAACCTATCTAGACTAAGGGCTAAAACCTTTTTTGACTCTTGATATCTTTGCACTCCATGACCACAAAATGTGGACACTTTACATTTCTTTATACAAAAATTAGGCTTTCTGCCCCAAAAATTGGGTTTTTAACACCAAAATTGACCCCAAGGGACCTATGCCCAACAATCCCTAAAAAAATGTTGTAAGTCCATATAGTGATGGTGCTTTAAGGTTTGTCACCAAAGAAATTTTCAATGACACTTTTGGTGAAGGTTGTTAAAGGCCCATCACTAATTCTCTTTGGTGACACTTCTAGTGATGATCTTTTATTAGCCCTCACCAGTTCTCTTTTTGGGTACTTTTTCCGATGGTCAAAAAATGCTTGTTATCACTGATCATTCTAATGAGGTTTTGATGATGCTATGTTATTGTTCCTATATTTTTTTTCAAATGATAAAAATTTAATGCCATCCTTCTAGACTGGTTTTCATTATGTGTCTATGTCCATACTAGTTAGAGTCAATCAATTTTATAAGAAGTAATTATTGTGTATAATTTCCCTCAAGTGATAATAATATAGTTTTCTTATCAGTTAACACATTATTTTACAGTATTAGGTTTATTATCTAGTAAATTCTCTTTAGATGGAGTTCTGCTAGTTTGTTAGGAACCCCCTACTATTTAATACATAATCAAGCTAGATCAATTCTATTAATGAGAGAGACATAGCGCTCCTCAACACTCATGACACACGTTGATATGCTTTGGTAGACACTAACATTCCTTAACGCCTTGCATGTGTTGGAACATATTTGTACCTAGAACATCTTTCCATGACTAGGACGTCTAAGCACATGTTGGCATGCCCTAGCATAACATAACACTCTCCTATCATGTGTTGGCATTCCTTGTAGTCCCTAACATTCCTTGGAACACTTTGGCATGCATTGCCATACATTAGCACTTGGCACACATTAGCACTTGGCATGTATTGGAACCTATTTTTAGTCTTCCTAGCATGCTCCTTTTGAGAAAGGTAAAGTATTGACTTATTAACCCTCTTATGTGTTCATTTCCTTTCATTTTAACTTCTTTCTCCCTTTTGTTTCCTTCACGCTCCTTAACAAGTTTGCATAAACTGTCACCCTACACATCTTTGCATGCCTTAGCACCTGACATGACTTGGCACTATTTCGTACATGTTAGCACACGCTAGAATTCCCTAGCACACTTTGGTACTTCTTGAGATGCCTTGGTATTCCCTAACATGCCTTACCGCTACCTAACATACCTTGTCACTCACTCCTTGGCATGCCTAACACTCGCTGACACTCCCTGGCACACCCTCATATTCATTCATTTCCATGCATTTTGACCTAGTGCTTTCTTGTGTTTCCCTAGTACTCCTTAACACTCCTTGGTATACATTGGCACTCTCTAGCATGTTGGAAACTAGATCACTACTAAGAGGCGGGTGAATCAGTGGTGAAGGAACTTATAATTTTTTCTCCAAATTATTAATCATTTAAACCATGCATAAATTGAAACATAACAATAGTGATTAGAGAATCAAACATAAACATGAACCATGAAAGCATTCAATACAAAGGACATAGATATTTATGGTGGAAAACCCTATCTAGGGAAAAAAACTACTTCTTGTTGTTGCACTGCTCAAATATTCATTATGCTAAGAAAGTTCTTTACATAGAGTTACAACTGGCTACTATTAAATGTAGATTTCTTTCTCATGAAGATCTACATACTACCATTTGCTATAAGTCACCATGACCAATGATCCTTGCTTGGTTACTCCTGAATGATCAGTCGACTCTACTTACTCATATCTACTGGAAGCCTCCACAACCAACGAGTCTCACCCAGTTTCTCCTGAACTATGCAACTACCATTGGACTGAGAAAAATTCTCACCTATATTGATTTTATCAAAGTCCTTTAACTCCACTCCTCTATGTGGTTCTTGTTTCATATATTTTCATACTAGAACTGAGAATTTCTCAACATGAGCACCACAATAACATATATTCAAGGCAAAAAAAAAATAAAAAAATCGACACCAAGAACTGCAACATAATTTCATCAACAATACATAAAATAATATGTAGAATACATTAGCAAAAACCTATTTGTAATAATAAGTCCACTCACAAATAATTGTTGCACACAACGAACAAAAACTAGTGAATAAACAAGCTTATACCAAACACCAGGAAGATCTACAATCAATATCTACTTAGTCTCCTCATTCTCTACCCAAACTTTTGGCTAAAACATGCTTCAACTAACTGCTGCAACATTTCCAAGTTTCTTCATAAAAACTACATCAAACAACCCTCACACAGCTTGCTGACAATCCTCCAATCTCTCACTCACTCAACACCTCAAGAAAATCAACCATATTATCATTGATATTTCTCCAATATATAAATGAACTGAGATGCTCAGCTCAATAATTACCAACAACTATTGAGCTCGACAAACTTTTTTCATATGCTTGATTTAATGTAGATTTAGATCATTGGCTTAATCAAGCTAGTAATTCCAATTCATGAAAGATATTGTCAACGTTAGTCACTTTCTATAACATGGTTAAGGATTCCCAACCTTTTTCATAAATTTTTTGAACATGAATCATTGCCAAAACACTTAATTCACATGACATGCATGAGGAATCCAAAGAAATTTTAGTTAAATCCTCAACCGCCTCCATAAAACTAGTTTATCTAGGTTGCAACCACTCCTACAAGCTTGACTACGAGCAGTTGGAGCTTTTCAACCATTTCCATGGGCTTATATCTATGCAGTTTGGGCATAGGATGGTCAAAACCCAATCAAACCTCTCTAGATCTCTATTAAACCTTAGGAACATCTTCAACAACTCCTAAACACACCTATAGACCTCTGTGATAAGCCTGTAATTGATGCCATAAGCCAAAAACCTTTTCAACAAGTCAGTGACATAGAAGCCCTAGTCTGTGAAGATCTTCATCATGACCAACCCCTCAAGTTCCTCAAGCAACAATAACAACCTGTCAAAACACCTGCAACACATATAACAACATCTCTACCACCTATAGCAACATTTCCAACACTTGTAGCAGCAGCATCAAGTCATCCAACTACCTCCAACGCTAGTAGAGGCACCTCCAACACATGTAGTAACATATATAATGCTTCCAACACATATAAAAGCATATGCAATACCTTTAGCAATAACCCAACCACTTGCACCAACAACATCTTCAATATATGTAGCAACATCAACCTATGAGAAGTCAACATAACATTCCCTTACTATACAGGTTAATGCATGAGTGGTTGTGGCTGGAATACCCTCAAGTATCTTCCCGAGATCCAAGGTAGACCGTTCAGATTAACTGTAACAAGCACAAAGAATCATATACATATCTATATCAATGCATGATATTCAAATCAGAAAGGAGAGATTACCTTAGATCTTGATGTAGTCTTGCTGGAGAACCCGATGTAGCAGACTAGAAGACCCCTTTGCTAGCTCCTAGATTAACACCTGCATATAAATAAGATGGAGAGTAATAATACAACATATGTTGATTAAAGATTCCCTTAATCATCCAGATCCTTTCTCTCTCTCTCTTCTTAACCTCTTGGTAGCAAAGAAACTATATCTCATGCAAAGTTTCAACAATCAATTGACAATCCATCGACCTCTTTCACAATGCCCAAGACTCAAACATATAAATGATGATAGGCTTATCCTTTCCAATTCTCTCATGAGTTCCCTTTGGTAAAAGATAGGATGTTTCCTTGCTTTATTTCTCTTTCCCCTTCCATTAGATTTTGTTGGGAATGGAAATGTCCTTAGCAGGTCAAAGGTGGATGTTTCCTACTTTTTAGGCTAACATTTGAGTGAAATGTGGAATGTTAGTTAGTTAACCCGCTCATTGACCTCCAAAATCTCATAAAACTTAGGCAACCTTGTCCATTGGGAAAAACAATGAGTTACACTAGAGATTAACACCCTTTGTCTCATGTATAAGGAGGGTGCTAACTTTTCTTGCTAGTTCTGGGGGAGCATTACCTTAACAAATAGGCCTATGAACTAGGTCATGTCTTGAACTAGTCTAGCTTTCTCCTCTTAGATGACGAGGAGGTCATTTTCCTGTATAAAATATGCCCCATAAATTGTGAGGTTAGAGATGAAGATGATGGCCAAAATACTTTATAAATTGTTGGAAAAAAGAGAGAGAGGATCAGAGCTTCAGCACTATGGGAAACCTGATACAACCCACATATGTTAAAAATCTAAAATCATGTCCTAAGTTGGGCATTCCATTGCTTAGTAGCTCTATCAAAATGATTTCTCAAAAGTGGTATGAAGAGCTTGTCCACTGATAAGAACAATGTGGAACTGTGTCATAATATGATCATCTTGATGAGTTATCTTTGAAAACAATATACTCAGCCTGGGAGAGGAAACAAGGTTGAGTGATGCAAGCCTCTACCCAATGTCTTGGTCATTGCTTTATCTGAAAAAAATATTTCTACACATGTCAATAAAGGAGTTGATGTCGAACATGTGATAAATCATATGATTACCAATTAATGATGAGAACTATTAACAAACATGAGGATGTCCACCGATATGATCACAGTCTCCAAGATGCACAATACAATCTAACGAGTGTGAATAATGATGTTGTCATCGAACACTCATAGAATCATTCAACTGAGAGCCAATAATGAAAACCCCCAATTAAATTCAAGGTAACCTTCCACTAATGACCACAAGTTCCAAGGCACTAATATGTTTCAGGATCTGCTTCCTACATAGAGTGTTGAAGTCAATAGGAAGAGACCTATTGAAAGGTAGGCAATAATGTGTCCTACATCACTCGACATGAAATGAGACAAGAATGATTTTTTTTAAGATAAATTTTGTGTAATGGGTCAAATAGAGGGAGGTCATGAACGAAGTATATGAGCAATGATTGATATAGGAAGCAGAGGATAAAGGAATCCCTTGAACAATGGAAGGCACGATATAAAGTTTTACCAAGGAAATTTAGACTCATGAACACCAAAGAGTGTTACGATATAGGGATGCATGAAAATCAAAGTATATATTCTAAACTCATAGGATGGTAAGGCTCATCTGAGAGGCTATCAAAAAAGAGATTTTCTAATAGTGTTCCATGTGTAACAGAACGACTTTTGCGAAAAATCTTTCCGAATATAGACATAGAGCCATGGTGTTGTCCAAGTTTTTCCCTATTTGATTAAGTTTAACGAGTCCAGATAGGTAAGCTTGGCGGTCTTTTCATATTTAGAGAGTCTGAAAGGATATTAAAGAGAAACTCTAGGGGGTCCCTTTGTCATAGTTGATAACCGGGTGTGAAAAAGGTTTAATAGCATACTCGGCATAGTTCCTTTTCTATAAGTTAGTGTACTGAGACTGGATAAAGTGATAAACATATGCTCAATAGACGTTTGCCTCATTTCTTTTATGAGTACGAGGGGACGGATATTGTGAATTTTTAATGAGTCACACAAAGACAAACTCAATAGATCTTCATCAAATTTTAATGAGTCAAATGAAGAAAACTCCATAGATCTTCATCAAATTTTAACAAGTTAAATGAAGAAAACTCGATATGTCTTTTTAAATTTAATGAAAAAGGAAAATGATAAAAGAACTACTCATGTATTCTTCATAAATGTTTTATGAGTTTGAAGGAGATAACTCAGGGATTTTCAGTTCAAGAGCAAGAAAAGGTCCCAAAAAAGGAAGTTCTCATATCACCTTCATAGGAGTTTTATGAGCTCGAAGATGGTAACTCAGGGATTTTTCATTTCAAGGGTGAGAAAAAGGTCTGAAAAAGGATCATGCTCATACCAAGTCAAACATGGTCAATTATTCATTTCAACACTATAATTTCATCACAGCATCAAAAAAATTCAACAGCATATCAAAATGGTATATGATTAACAATCTAGGAATGAAAAACTTCAATTTTAATGACTATAAAGTGACTCATACCTCCAGAGTGACTATAAGAAGGGAAAAAAGACTCCATCTTCATTGTTTTGAGTTTTGTGAGATTGTTTTGGAGTAAAAGGGAGCAGATCTTCCACAAGTGATTGCAAGTAATCTGGGAAACCATTCGATATGTCGTCTATTCTAGGTAGATGGTATAGCCTTCCCCTTGCATTTTATTACCTTTTTCAGTTTAGTTTGGGGTTAAAAATTAGTTTTTGGTATGCCCTAAATAGGTAGCTGGACTAACATTGTCTCACAGGCCTAGGCAAGTGTTAAATTCTCTACCCATTCCACTAGGGTGCATTAGCATGGCTCGTGGGCCTTAGGGAGCATATTTAAGCATGTTAGGCACATTTTTGAAACCCCCATCCAGATTTTTTATCGGTGTTTTTATGCAGGTTAGGAGCCAGCAACATGAGTCTCTGGTGAGGAATAGCCCATGATAGTGAGGAACTTAAAATTCTAAATGATCCGGCAGGTTTAGCAGCTTTATGAAGATACAGTTTGCTAAAATATGCCAGATTTGGCCTAATGAAGTGTTAGGAGGACCTTCTCAGCTGGATTATCAAGTAGTGGGATGAACATCAAGGTGTGTTTAGGATTGGGGATCATGAGCTTTCTATCAAAAGAGATGATATTTACTCCCTCACTGGTTTATCGTGCAAAGGTGCCAAGAGAAGATCCTAAGACCACTACAGATTTGGTCTAGATACATTGTAGACCACGAAGTGCGCTAGTGATCAATCGAGTTCCTATTGAGCTGCTCAGAACTATGCCGATGAAGGAAATTCTATGGATGACCATATGCTTGGTAGGGTCTAAGAGTTGACATGTTGCTTCAAAGACTCAACTATTACTAGCAATAGATTGCTTACAGCCATAAGTATTCAATTGGTGCATGGGACTCCTTCACTAGGTGAAAGAAGAATTTCTAGCTTGCAAGACTCGGGCCCAAAGAGAGTTTGGGTATGGTACTCTAATAGTATCATTTTTCCTTGAGAGAGTGCCTGTGTTGAGGCCTTGCATGAGTATGTACATAGTCGGTCCCAGGGAGCCAAGATAGGAGCGATCGCTTCCCTAACACCTCGTACTGGAGGGGGAATGACTAGACACTTTTTGAGCATGAATTCTTCAAGTGGCTTAGTGGTTATATCATCATAATATATGACTATGCCTATGGAGGCATGGATTACACAAGATATCCAAAATTGATTTTTCCACCTGGAAATTAGTGGGGGCCATAAGGTAAGATGCTTAATTAGAGTACAAAAAATTATTTTTCAACTTTTTAAATTTATGTAATGTTTTTTTATTATGGGTGAACAAGTACTAACATGAAGCATTTTCTTGGCATAGATGTGGCACTAGTATGTCTTGCATGCATGCCCCACCATGCTAGGTGGAGTGATCAGCTACCTGGGGCTAGAGTAGGTGTGGCAACTACCGAAGAGGGAGATGACACACAAAGTCTCCAAAATGTTTCGAGGAACCTCGAGGGTTTGATGATGGGTGTGTCACCTCTTCCCATGAGGGAAATACTGGCTCATATGGAGCGACACACTGTGGGTGTGCCAAAGCAGGTTCTAGTTCCTCTTAGGATTTTGGTTAGGGTTGTTATGTGTTATCATGAGAAATAGGCTTATCACTAGTATGGTATAGCCACGGGGTGTCATAGAGAGGCCTAGTAAAGAAATTTTGTACTTACAAAGACCCATGTTTTGGGAATTTTGATGTAAACATTTTTGGACTCGATA
>APFE031339384.1:25092-38919 GCA_000404065.3 Pinus taeda | reverse complement strand
TTTTTTTTTTTTTTTTTTTTTTTTTTTTTTGGTGGTTGCAGGTTCATTCATATGTTTTTTATTGTGTTAGTGATTAGATTGGTTGTTGTAGAGATATTGTGTTGGAGTGATAGTATACAAATGATGCGCTTATTGATGTTGTGAACCCAATTTGAAAATTGGATGAAAATAGGCTCATGGTTGCTTGTTGTTTTGAAGATTTGGGCCATAGTATGAAAATATATGAAATGAGGTCCATAAGTTGTGCTTGAAGATTAGGGCCTTCAGTGTAGTGAGTGGTGGCTTGTTTATTTAGGGTGTAGTGGCATCCTTCAAGTAGTGGCCTAAGAACTTGGGAGTGGTGGCTTCCATCCAGTAGTGGTTGGATAGTCCAATGGTGGTTGGGAAAGACTTATTGGGAGTGGTGGCTTCCAATAGGTGTTGGCCTACAAAGTCAAGGGAGTGGTGGATTCTTGCAAGTGGTGACTTGCAAAGTTCATACAGGTTGTTGTCTGGCGCGAATAGTGGCTCACATGATTGGAAAGTGGTGGCTTGCACACTAGTGGTGATCATGGGCTCTCATAGCAAGGTGATGATCTAAGAGGTGGGATCCTCAAGGATCCTACCCATTTGTATCTCTATCGAACTATAGTTCTATAACAACCCCCCTCCCTCCTGGAGGTATCTTGGATGTCATGGCAAACTCCTCCTATTCAATCTTAGCACCTCCAACCTTGGGATCATGCTTCTCATCCTTGTCCTTTTTCTTCAAAGGACACTAGGATGCATAGTGGTCCATCTCGCCACATCTAAAGCACTTCACCTTGGAGACATCCTTCTTTCATCTCTGTTGCCCCTGTTGTATTTTTGATGCAAGGTCTGCATTATCCTCTTCCTCCACTTTGGGCTTCGACCCATTGGCTGTTGCTGCTCCCCTTAAGTTTGACCTTGAGCAAGTCTCTCCTAAGCTCTTCTTGTTTCAAAGTCACCACATCTCGTCCCAATTTGGCAATGCTGCTCTGCCTAGGATACTCTGGAAAAAGATTTGCCAATCATCCGAGACAAAATATAGAGCTAGTCTCACTAACTCTAAATCTTGAGGTGTATGTCCCGCATCTAACAGCTCATCACGAGCCTCCTTCAATTTCGTGAGGAATGGATCCGCATGTTCTCCCTTCAGCATCTAAGAAGATCTCAACTTCTGCTCTAACTACATCTTTCGCTGCTCGGAAGATCATTGATATAATGTGGCCAAGGCATCCCACATCTCCTTAGCAGTCCCTTTTCTTGCAACATGGCACACCATGTGATCCTTGACTCCATCTAGGATCATCCTCTTTGCCTTAGTTATCTCAGCTCTGTACTTCTTCAGCAGATCTGCATCCGCAGGGACAACTACCACATTATCAACATACGTCTTGAGGGCATGCTCATCTAGAATGAAAGTCATTCTAGCCTTCCAGATGGCATAGTTCGAAGCCCCGTCCAACTTGTCATGATCCCTCAGGCCACTGGTTGTCATATCTACCAAAAATGTTGAAAATCTCCTCTCTACTTCTCAATGTTGTTGCTCAACCAATGAGAAAACAGACTTCTCGGTGGGAAGTTTGCTGAGGAAAATTCCACTCAAAGTGATTCTCTTCTCTCTTCTAATGTTTTTCAGCCCAGCAATCTGCTTCTTGAAAATCTGTGTCCCACCAGCTATCTCACGCTGAGGCTTTAGGGTTGCTCCCTCTACCCAGGAAAAAATTCAAACTGGAAGTCCTTCTCTCCATCGACTCACTCGGAGAGAGACTGCCTTGAAAATCTTCCCTCCCAGCTTGGAACTGCATCAACCCTCTAGGGTTTCGAACTGCTGCCACCTACAACTTTTTCGAACTCCCTCTTCTACTCAACGTTGGATCTACCGACTCTACTCTTCTTGCTTCACCTACAGCTCTGATACCTTTTGCCTCCCAGACTCACACCTTGGCTTCCGATAACTGAATTTCCACTTCCCTCAGTAGGAACTCGACTTCCCCTTAAGAATTGTGATGCCTTTTCTTTAGCACTGTGTGGGCCAGCCTCAACCTTCCGGACGTCTTTCTATTCTCCCTTTGCCTCGTACTCTCCAGAAATTCCTTCTCCCGGATACTCACCACCCCTCTGCTAAAAGATCTCCTCAATTGATTTTCCTCCTAAGAACTTCTCACTTTAGAAAATTGATTTTCTCAATCTCTCTGTGTGTTTTCCAAATGACCCTCAAGGCCCTTCTTATATCTTCTTATTGGACAACCAAAGGCCTAGATTAAAAGATAATCAAAGGATCATATTGTTTTGGCTTGATCCATGGCTTTTTCTAGAAGTTTCACCCCTGATTAGATTAATACCCATTAATATTTTAATTTTCCTAAGTTTAGACTTAGAAACCCCATTAAAAATATTAATTATTTCAATAAAATCACGTCTTGGTGGAATTTCCCAAAACGCTTTCTGGGTTCTTTGGAATACTTATGCCCAAGCCTCGCTACAAAATTTGAGGCTTAGCTCACATTTGATGCTCCACCAAATCAACACTCCATATTAGCGAGGAATGTGTTCTAGCAATACATTGCCTCTATGCATACTGCTCTAACTCTGAAGCATCATTTCTGCATTGTTGATATCTGACTTGTTGTCCACCACCTACTACGTTGATGTTGCTTCTGTATTGTTTCCTTTCACACTGTCACTACCAATGCTACATATGTACTACAACTCTCTCTCAAATGTTGTATGTACTATGTTGCTAGCACTGCCACTACTAACATTGCATTCGTAATGCAACTCAGTTGTTGAGAAAAGCAACTGAAAACACCCAAAAACTGGACAAGCACCTAGTGGATACTCCTCAGTGCTGAAATCTTGATTGTTGCTAGTCCCATGCTGCCTCTGAAGCCACTGTATTGTTGAAGCTCTGCATTGTGCCTCCTCGTACTGTTGCCTCTTTGCACTGCTTAGTCTCAGCTCTCCTAGCCACTTCATTTGTCGAATCAACACTCCATGGCACCAACTAATACTCCACCATCCCGCTACTCCTGATCATGGGCTCCCATAGCAGGGTGATGATCCAAGAGGTGGGCTCCTCAAGGATCCTACCCATCTACAGCTTTCTCGAACTACATTTCTATATCATCCCACCTCCCTCCTGGAAGTATCTTGGATGTCATAGCAAACTCCTCCTCGTGTTCAATCTTAGTGCTTGCAACCTTGGGATCATGCTTCTCATCCTTGTCCTTTTTCTTCAGAGGACACTGGGATGCATAGTGGCCCATCTCGCCACATCTCAAGCACTTCAACTTAGAGACATCCTTCTTTCATCTATGTTTCTCCTAATGTCCCTTTGATGTAAGGGTTTCCTTATCCTCTTCCTACACTTTGCGCTTCGACCCACTGCTCAACTCTTCTTGTTTCAGAGCCGCCCACATATCGTCCCAATTTGGCAATGCTGCTCTACCCAGGATACTCTAGACAAAGATTTTCCAATCATCCAACACAAAATTTAGAGCCAATCTCACTAACTCTGAATCCTAAGGGGTATGCCCCGCAACTGACAGCTCATCACGGGTCTCCTTCAGTTTCGTGAGGAACGGATCCACATGTTCTCCCTTTAGCATCTAAGCAGATCTCAACTTCTTCTCTAATTACATCTTTCGTTGCTCGGAATATCCCCGATACAATGTGTCAAAGGCATCCCACATCTCCTTAGCAGTCCCTTTGCTTGCAACATGGCACACCATGTGATCCTTGACTCCATCTAGGATCATCCTCTTCGCCTTAGCCATCTCAGCTTTGTACTTCTTCAGCGGATTTGCATCCACAGGGACAACTACCACATTATCAACATACGTCTTAAGGGCATGCTTATCTAGAAGGAAAGTCATTCTAGCCTTTCAGATGACATAGTTGGAAGTTTTCAGGCTAGGAGGTAACTCCTCAAATGAGAATATGTTTAGTCATTTGGGTTATTCATAGTTATATACATGAGGGAGTGACTCTTGAGTTTCATCTCCCAATGACTCTTCATTTTCTCTTATTTGTTATTTACACTATTTACAATTGTTCACCCAAACCCTATGATTAGGTGTCAACATTCCCCCCCTTAATCTGAAGGGATGTTGGTGAGTCCGAGCATCATTCTGAATCTTTAAATTTTTTCTCTTCTAGGTGCTTTGGTGAAGGTGTCTGCAATCTGCTCATTAGTGGAACAATGGGGAAGATGGATTCTTTTGGCCTCAACATGATGTCGAATCAGATGATATTTTGTATTGATGTGCTTTGTTCGATCATGGAACTTTGGGTTCTAAGCCAACTTTATTGCAAAGGTATCGTCAATCATGAGTGGAGTTGGATGTACTTGTTTTACCTGCAAATCTTCAAGAATTTTCGAAGCCACACGATTTCTTTTCCTGCCTCAGCTGCTGCCACATATTCTGCCTCTGTTGTGGAATCTGTTGGAACTGATTGTTTGTGTGATCTCCAGGAGACAGATCCTGATCCAAGACTCATAGCATAACCAAAAGTAGATGCCCCAGTTTCTTTATCTCCATCGAAGTCTGAATCAAAGTATCCAATCAAGCTAAAGTCACCCACCTGTGTATACTTGATTCCAAAGTCTTGAGTTCCCTTCAAGTACTTTAGAACTCTTTTTGCAATAGACCAATGTTGCTCACAAGGCTTTTGCATAAACATGGAGAGGATTCCAATAGCAAACGAAATGTATGGTCAGTAGTAGTCATGTAATTGAGACTTCCTACCAGCTGTCTATACTTTGTTGCATCCTCAAATTCTTTTCCTTTAATGGATGTGAGCTTTAAGTTTTGTTCCATTGGAGTAGTTAGAGGTTTGCATTCAATCATGTCAAACCTGCTCAACAGATCTCCAATGTACTTCTTTTGAGAAAGGAATATAGACTTCTAACATTGAGTTACTTGAATACCAAGATAGTAATGAACATAGCCCAAATTAGTCATTTCAAAACCTTTCCTCAATACCTTCTTTATGGATGCAATGTAGCTCTCATTGTTCCCTGTTATCAAAATATCATCTACATATACCACAAGATATACAACCGTTTTTGCAACTTTCTTGACAAGCAAAGTTGTATCATCAAGATCATAATGTTTGATATTGAGTTTCAGAAGATGCTCAGTTAATTTTTCATACCAGGTTCACGGTGCTTGCTTGAGGCCATACAATGATTTCACAAGTTTGCATACTTTGTGTTCATTTCATTTCACTGTAGATCCTTCAGGCTAAAACATAAAAACATTCTCTTTTAGATCTCCATTCAAGAAAGCAGTTTTTACATCCATTTGATGGACTTTCCAACTGTTCTGAGCTGTCAGGGCAAAGAGTGTCCGGATGGTAGCCCATTTTGTTGTGGGGGAAAAATTCTCCTCATAATCGACCCCTTCCTTCTACGCAAAACCTTTTGCCACAAGCTTGGCTTTGTTCTTGTCAAGTGAGCCGTCAGATTTATACTTGTTCTTGTAGACCCACTTGCAGCTAATTGGTTTGGTTCCCAATGGAGGATCAACCATCTTACTAGTTCCATTCTTGATCAAGGCATCATACTCCTTTTGCATCGCTTATTTCCATTCATCATGAGAAGTGACTTCTTTGAAGGAAGTTGGTTCAAAATCTGTTGACAAATTCAATTCACAATCATAAGAAACATCCATATCAATAGGTGAATTAGAGTCATCTACATCACCTCCATTTTGTCGAGTTAAATTTATTGTTCTTGTCTTTCCAACCTCATCGCGATGAAAACTTTCAAGTGTCTTTGTCAACCACTTTGGGGGACCTTTCTGAGATGGTCCAGGTTGCTCGGTTGATTGAGTTGGTACTAAATCAAGATTGAGTCTCCCAATTATGTCAATCACATCACTCAAAGTATCATCAATGGTTGGAGTTTCATGCTGGGGAGAGAGTGCTTCATAAAAAGATTCTACAAATTGATCCAGTATAGGAATTCCCCCCTTCAAGATGTGGAATCTGATTATCAAATTCTTGAAATGATTTTGCATTTGTGAATCTATCCAAGTGATCAAGTTGTCGCTCAACAACATTGTCAGCTTTGGATGATTCAAGAAAGATTACATCTCTAGATACAACAAACTTTTTATTGGCTTCATCATAGAGATGGTATGCTTTGGAGGTGTTCGAATACCCCAAGAAGATACACTTACGACTCCTTGCACTAAGTTTGTTTCTATGTACCTTTGGTATCAAGGCATAACAAGTGGAACCAAAGACCCTAAGATGCTTTACCGAAGGAATGTGCCCATACCACATTTCATGAGTCTTATTTCTAATAGCATTATATGGACATTTATTCTTTACATATACAGCACATAGAACTAAATTAGCCCAAAACATCAATTTTACATTCTTGAAAAACATCATGGAGCGCACCATATTTAAGATTGTCATATTCATTCTTTCAACTACTCTGTTTCGTTGGGGATTATAAGGCACAGTTGTTTGATGTTTGATCCCATGTTGGTGAAGATAGTTTTCAAATTCATTTGAAGTGTATTCTTTTCCATTATAAGTGCGAATAGACCAATATGAGATTGTGCATCATTTTCAATCCATGCATGAAAGTTCTTGAATGTTTTAAAAGCAACAAATTTGTTCTTCAATGAATAAACCCAACACATTCCCGTGTAGTCATCAATAAATGTCATCATATATTTATTTCCATTTGCAAAAGGAACAGGCATTGGACCACATAAATCTGAATGAATGAGTTCAATTTTTCTATGTGCTCTGGAATGTGAATCATGAAAAGACTGTTTGCTATTATTTCCTAGAATGCAAACATCACATTGTTTAAGTTTCCTAGGAATTGTAGGCAAACCAGTAACACCATTTTTCTTCAACAAGCGGAGGTTGTCATAGTTCAAGTGTCCAAATCTAGCATGCCATAATAAACCTGATAGAAATGTACCTTCATCATAATGAGAATTGTATGAGAAATTTTTTGCACGAGCAGAGGTACCTTGCAACTTGAGAAGCCTTTCTTCTTCTATCCCCATCATGACAAGTGAGTGATTTGATGCTTTTCTCACCTCAACCTTGCCATCAAACATATGAATGGAGTGTCCTTACTAGCGGATGTGGACCAAGGACAACAAGTTTCTCCTCAGCTATGGGAGATATAAAACATCATGCAGAAGAAAGTCTGGAAGACCATGCAATTTAAGCCTGATTTTGCCAAGCCCAGATGGCTTGAGTTTTGATTTCTCTGCAAGGTATACTTCTCCATCAACATTGTCAGTAAATTCTTCAAAAAAACTCTTCTAAAGGTCATGTGGGAAGTTCCTCTTGAATCAAGCAACCAATCATTTTTCCAAGAAGCAAGTGAAGCATTAAATAAGTCTTCATTTACTCCAATATTACAATGTGCCACAACATAGTGAGCGGATTCAGGTGCTTTACTTTTCTCTTTGTCATTAGTTTTAACTTTGGGTTGGTTTCTTTCCTGCTCAATTATATCCCAAGGAAAATTGCATGTGAATGCATCATGTGATCCATCTCTATTGAAATGTATGTAATGCAAATCTGACTTTTCTCCTTGAGAGTGTCTGCACCCCCCCCCCTGCCTCTAAAATTTCTTCTTCCTCTTCCTCTTTGACCACCTCTTCCTCTGGAAGAATCTTGAGCAAGATTCTTCTCTCTATGTGCAAGACACACAGCCTCTTTAGAAGACTATGGAGTTGTCTTCTTCCCAAAATCTTTCTCTCTCTCAGCAAATTTATTCACAAGGGAATCACAGGTAATTTCTTTGAGGTTTCCATTTGCTTGCAATGACTCAATATACTTTGAGTAAGTGGGATAAAGTGCCTTGACAAAAGCTATTAGAGTAATGTCTAGTTCAACATTAGTGACTTTGATATCATGCATAATAGATTTTACTTATGATGCAAGAGCAAGAGGATCATCATTTTGTAATTCAAGGCTGAACAATTTAATCATGAGTTGAACAACTTCAAGTGCAGAGTGTAAGTCATAGAGTTCCTTCAGTTTTTGTAAGGCTTTGAAAGCATTTGAAATTGCAAAATATGGTGACTCACCTCTTCATTTACTGATGCTGCAATCAAGGCATAAGCCTTGCTGTTATTATTTTCCCAAATGGAGAATTCCTTGTCTGAGGTAGGTTGTTGTGGTTCTTTGTCTCCTTCTCCAACACACACTCCTTTCGACAGCTCATTAAAAATGAGAGTGTGTTTGATTTTCTGAGACCACTCAAGATAATTCTCCTTCCCATTGAGAACCACTCCCACAATAGATATTAATGAATGCATTGTAAAATTTGTGTACTATAAAAAAAAAATACTTCTACTGCCAATAGACTATAAGAAATTGCAGCTTTGTCGGTAATATGTGTAAAAAATGCACTATGATATATTAAAACAGGGGAGATACCAAAGACAGCAGATGTGGACAGAGGACAGCATAGTATTTTGGGAATGAGACAGTGTAGTATTTTAGGGAATGATGCTGTGATGTCACGGGGAGGATGGGAGGATGGCTTCCGTTTGCAACTACTATATGATTCCCTAATCCCTGTAATGGCAGGTAGGGGTGACGATCACCGCAAGTAGATAACCAGTCGAAGAAGCTAACGGGAGGTTAGTATATGGGAAGTAGCACAAGGGAGCACTATCACAAGGGAGAACCCTTGAGGAGGAGCACACACAAATAATTTTTTTTTAATACAGTTTCTAATTACACCATATGCCCTCCATACTAATATATAATATGAATAGTGCATCCAACTCATCCAACACATTCAACCAACATGTGATATGAACATACCAGTCAACACAGTTACATTGCAGCATACCACAGTTATGCTGCAACACACCACAATTACGCATGATTGAACATAGTCAACGACCGCTCTTGGTTCATCAACACACCAAGCAACGCAGAATTGAACACAGTCCGCCACCACTCCATGCTCATCGCACCACGTTCTTTGCCAAAATTTTCATGCTCAGACACCATTCACTAGGACCACGACCATGTACAGGCTTGTTCTTTAAGTGCATCAAACACTGGAGTTGTATAAGAGTTGCAATGTCGAGCTCAGATAATCTTCATTCATCGCAAATAATGTGGCATGAGCTCAACTTAAACAATATTGAAGATGGTGCCTTGATTAGGAGTGAGCTCGGTAGAGACATTCACTAGTTTTCTTAGAGAAGGAGCTCAACGAAAATACAAAGAAATAGAGAAACGCTCATCAAGTTGGGAAAAATAGAGAAATGCTCAACGAAAATACAGAGAAATTATCATCTAAACCAATGCATAGAATATGACAGAGATCGCAGAGAGTGGCATAGAATGGAGGGACAGAATGCCAAGTATATGGCAGAAAACTAATACCCTGAGTTACACAAAAGCTAATTTTGGGAGTTGGCTCTGATACCATGTTAGGCCAGGAGGTAACTCCTCAAATGAGAATATGTTTATTCATTTGGGTTGTTCATAGTTATATACATGAGGGAGTGACTCTTGAGTTTCATCTCCCGATGACTCTTCATTCTCTCTTATTTATTATTTACACTATTTACAAGTGTTCACCCAATCCCTATGATTAGGTGTCAACAGAAGCCCCATCCAACCTATCCTGATCCCTCAAGCCATTGGTTGCCATATCTACCAAAAATGTTGAAAATATCCTCTCTGCTTCTCACTACTGCTGCTCAGCCAATGAGAAAACAGACTTCTCAGTGGGAAGTTTGTTGAGGAAAAGTTCCCTCAAAGTGATTCTCTTCTCTCTTATGACGTTTTTCAGCCCAGCAATCTGTGTCCTACCAGCTCTCTCATGTTGAGGCTTCAATACTGCTCCCTCTACCCAGGCAAAAATTCAAACTGGAAGTCCTTCTCTCCATTGACTCACTGAGAGAGAGACTACCTCAAAAATCTTCCCTCCCAGCTTGGAACTGCATCAACCCTTTGGGGTTTCGAACTGCTACCACCTGCAGCTTTTTCGAACTCCCTCTTCTTCTCAGCGCTAGATCTACCGACTCTTCTCTTCTTACTTCAACTATAGCTTTGATACCTTCTACCTCCCAGACTCACACCCTGGCTTCCGCAATTGAATTTCAACTTCCCTTAGTAGGAACTCGACTTCCCCTAAAGGATTGTGTTTCCTCTGCGTTAGCACTACATCAGCCAGCATCAACCTTCCTTTGGACGTCTTTTCTATTCTCCCTTTGCCTCCTACTTATTGGGTTGTGTTATATTGAATTGGGGGGCTAGACGGGGGGCAGAGACTCCCCTTATTGCACCGAGTGTAGTAGGGGGGTCATAAGGTGGGCGGCAACCCCCACCCCCTGTCGACGGGTTTGAGGGTGGTGGTAGCCCCCCTCTACGGGGTCCCGGGCAACGCCCCAGGAAATGTTTTTTTGGACCCTATATTAGGTAGGCTGACCTACCTATGGTTTTGTGCATGGAGTTCACACATGGTTTTGGGTGCGATGGTTTCTGGTCCATAGTATTTTGTAGATCCAGTCAAGGAGCTATGATTATGTTCTAATCCAGGGTTAATGGATTGGGGTTTATGGATGCTTCGGCATGTATATATATGTATTGTAACTTTAAAAGGAAAATAATGTAAAATCAATCTGGTAGTCCCGGTTTTGGGATCCAGGGGAAAATCTCTATGTATATTGTTTTATGTGTTATTCTCTCGCCATTGTTTATTTTCTATTTTTAGAATTTGTATGCAAGTAATTTATGTACGGGGTTAAAACCTACATTCGGTATCAGAGCCAGGTTTGACTTCAAGGGGACGCCTTTATTGCTGAGGGGTTTTGCTTAGGCTTGTGGTAGACCATGTTCATTTGGAGATCTGCGACATTGATTATTGTGGTGAAAGAAGATGGTGAGCAGTGGAAAGATAGAGATCGAGAAATTTAATGGTTAGAGTTTTGAGTTGTAAAAACTCAAGATGGAGGATCTGTTGGTGGATAAATATCAGTGGATCACGATAGATCCAAGTACTAAACCAATGACAGTGTCTAATGAAGAATGGAAGAAGTTGGATCAGAAGGCAAAAATCACAATATGATTGTGTGTCTCATATTCAGTATTGCTAAATGTATCAGGGGAAGCTACGACGAAGGCTTTGTGGGACAAGCTAGGGACTTTGTACCAATCTAAGTCTCTGGTGAATAAATTGTTCCTACAAAAAAAAGTTGTATTACCTAAGGATGAAAGATGGAGACTCAGTGACAGAGCATCTGAATGCATTTATTATTATGGTAAGTTAGTTATTATCTATTGATATTAAAATTTCAGATGAAGATAAGTGCATCAGTTTTTTGTGTTCTCTACCAAATTTGTGGGATAGTTTAGTTGTTGCAATAGGTAGCAATGCAACTGCCTTGCAGTTTGATGAAATAGTCTCATCCTTGTTGACGGAGGAGATGAGATGGAAAAATATGCAGAGCCAAAATGGTGATGCCTTGTATATACAAGGACGGTCCCAGAACAGAAACAAAAATAAGTCCTCGAGTGGGAGATCTAAATCTCTAGGAAAATTTGTAAAGGTGTGTTGGAAATGTAGAAAGGAAGGGAACTACAAAAGGGATTGTAAATCTAAAGCTCCTAAGAAAAGGAAAGGCATCTGATGATGTTCCTTCTACAGAGGAAAGAACCACCTCAGATGAAGGTGGGTATGTTTACTTGGCTTCTTCTTCAAGTACACATGTAGATCATGAGACATGCTTGATTGACTCGGGTGCATCCTTTTACTTCACTCCCCATAGAGAGTGGTTCTGAGAGTATGAGAAATATGATGGTGGTGATGTCTTCTTAAGGGATGACAGGAAGGCTAGAATCTTTGGTCGTGGAAAATTCAAGTTGAAGTTGCAAGGTGGAAGGATTAGAACACTTCCAGGTGTTCTGCATGTTCCTGCATTGGCCAGAAAACTGATCTTTGTAAACAAGCTAGATGATGCAGGTGTAAAAACAGTGTTTGAGAAAGATACCTACAAGATGGTTTAGGGAGCACTAGTATTGATGCAGAGAGTTTGGATTGGAAATATGTACAAGCTGTAAGGTAGCACTGTTATTGATGGGTGCAATAGTTCTGTGGTTCCTAAAAGTGGAGTAGAAAATCTAGTGGTCTCTGGAGAAAACACCATGATATGGCATCAAAGGCTTGGACATATTGGAGAGAAGGGCCTTTGAATATGGTAGAAGGTATGTCTAATATCTCTCTGGGTTTTGATTTCTGTGAAAATTTTGTATATGGGAAGTAGAATCAAGTGAGTTTCCCCTCTGGCGGTAAGAGGGCGAAACAGATATTAGAGCTTGTGCACAATGATGTGTTTGGACCTGTTATCTGTGTACTATGTATCATTTATAGATGACTTCTCAAGGAATACATGGATATATTTCCTCAAGAAGAAACCTAAAGTCTTTGACAGGTTTAAAGAATTTAAGGCTCTGGTGGAAAACCAAACAGAGAAGAAGATAAAGGTGTTAATGACAAATAACGGTGGAGAGTTTTGCAAGAATGAATTTGAAGAGTTTTGTAAGAAGTTTGATATAGCACGGAAGAATACTACTCCATACACACCTAAGAAAAATGGAGTTGCAGAAAGAATGAACCAAATGTTGATGGAAAGGGAAAGAAGCATTCTCAATAGTGTCGGTTAGGACAGGAATTTTGGGCAGAGGCAATGGAGACTGCATGTTACCTAGTCAACAGATCACCTTCATCAGTGTTGGAAGAGAAGACTCCACAAGAGGTATGGACTGGTAAGAAACCTTCTCTTTCACATCTGAGGGTATTTGGATTTGATGCATATGTACATGTTCCAAAGGAGAAAAGAACAAAGTTCAATAGTAAATCTGAAAAGTGCATCTTTATTGGGTATAAGGATGGTTTAAAAGGTTATAAGCTTTGGAATCCAATAACAATGAAGGTTGTGTACAGCCAAGATGTGGTGTTTAGAGAGGTGAAAGATGTTATTAAACATGAAGTCTTACCAAAGGAACCTAAGAAGGTAGAGTTTGAGCGAAAGGAGGAAGAGTCAGACTCTACAGCAGAAGAGGAATCAGAAGAGGAAGAGCCACAAACTCTGGTTATGAGAAGATCAGTTCGAGAAAGAAGGAAACCAAAAAGGTATAGTCCATCTGCTTTCTGTTCAAATTTTTTTCTATCTATTACTAATGATGATCCCAAAACTGTGAAGGAAGCAGTAGATTAAGAGGATGGAAAACTCTAGAAAGAGATCATGATTGATGAAATAGCATCTTTGCACAAAAATGAAGTTTGGGATCTAGTGGAGTTGCCTACTGAAAGGAAACCCATTGGAAGCAAATGGGTGTTCAAGAAGAAGACAAATGTAAAAGGAAAGGTGGAGAAATACATAGCTCGGTTGGTAGTAAAAGGTTATTCCCAGGTGTCGAGAACTGATTTTGGTGATATTTTTTCTTTTGTTGCCAAGGTAGCTTCTATTAGATTACTTTTATCTGTTGTTGTTGCTTTTGATTTTGAGGTAGAACAGATGGATGTGAAGACACCATTTCTTCACGGGGATCTGGAAGAAGAAATCAACATGAAGCAACCTGAAGGCTTTGTGGTGAAGAGTAAGAAAGAATTAGTATGCAAATTAAAAAAGTCTCTGTATGGGTTAAAAAAAATCACCAAGGATGTGGTATCAGAAATTTGATACATTTATACGGGGACTTGGCTTCATCGGAAGCAAAGAAGATCATTGTCTGTATTTTAAATTAATTGGTGACCGTGTTATTTATCTGGTCTTGTATGTGGATGATATGTTGCTGGTTGGAAAT